>JANHJO010009302.1:0-22127 GCA_032468235.1 Pseudoxyrhopus heterurus
TTCCTTCCTTCCTTCCTTCCTTCCTTCCTTCCTTCCTTCCTTCCTTCCTTCCTTCCTTCCTTCCTTCCTTCCCTCTTTCCTTCCTGTCAGTATTGACTGGTGACTGTCTGGACACATCCTTGCAAGATTGTGGAAGTGGTTGCCACTTGCCTTCTTCCTAGGGCTGAGAGAAAGGGGCGGGCCGGGGTCACCCAGCTGGTTTTCTGCCTAAAGCAATACTAGAGCTCATGGTCTCCTGATTCCAAGCCTATTGCCTTAACCACTACACCAAACCAAAATACACTACACTCTCTTATAGTTAAGAAATATTCTGTACCTCCTTGCACATATTGCATTTTTTAGGTTTTCCCAACTTCAGATATACTGAGGAGTGGCTCTGAAGGGCATACCAAAATCTTTGTTTTTGTTACCTATAAATACCTTGTAGCTGATTTTGCTGTCTTACTGAAATGCCCAACCTTTTCAATTTCTTCATTGGCTGTGGGACATTAGTTCTAGGATATGAAAACATATAATTGAATTCATTCTTTCTTTCATATATATTATTTACTATGTTACTTCTATCACACAATTTCAAATAATAATGCAGCCCATCCTATGCTTAATGGTTCCAACATATTTTTCACTTTCCCCCCAAAATTTATCTATGTGTTTATAAGCCAAACATGTCAATTTTTGTTTGAACAGTCCAAAGCACTTCTTTCCAAAAACATTTCAGGCTTATTAGCATGTTTTTGTTTGCATATTTTAGATGATAATTTTAGATTGAGGAGAAAAGGTCTTCTGAGAACCCAATTATTGTTGCATAAGTAACATTATATTGTGAATCTTTTCTGGCGTGAGTTAGCATTTTCAACATATCATTTGCAGTGACCTTTACATTTTGGTTTACAGTTCTGACAAATTTGGGGACTTTTACTCAAAAACTGAGATAAATAGCTAATATGCGTTCAAATTGGCAGAATTTAACTTTATACCATGTAGAGGTTGTAACAGCTTCTCTCACTTATGGATTTTCCTTTATACAATTTAATCAGGCTTTAGGTTTCAGAACCTATAGTGATTTATGTCTTCCTTTTTTCTTGCAAAGCAATCAACTGTACTTCTATTCATGTCTCTGTTTCTTTGCTTAATCTTTCTGGGTTTGTCCAGCTGTGAGGTTCCACATGGCTTTCTCTTGGTAATTGATTTTCTTCCCCAGAATGATTTCTTCAGCTGGTGACGTAGAGGATCACTTTGTCTGCTTCACATTACTCATGCCAGCTTCTCCTGCAATTCTTTCATAATCTCATTGGGGGCATTTCTCAATCATGTTGCTGGGTGCCAGTATTGCCAACAGAGTATTCATAACAATTGGAGTAGAACACAAGCAGTTGGAGGTCAGCACTAGTATACAATCAACAGGCCCTTTTACCAAGGTTGTGAAAGAGCTGTGCAAGCAAAGGAGCCACATTGCAGGAGAGAAATGATTATCACCATTTGATCAGGATGCTTCTACAGGAGAAGAATGAAGAAACCACATGCAGCCAGAGGTGAGCTGCACTTACGTTCACAATGGGTTCTCTGGTTGTGAGCATGCCCGTGCCCCCTTGGGACCAAAATGGAGCTTCAAACATGCAGCTAATCAACTCAGGCAGCTCCGATAAGTACAGCAGGGGCGGCACGGAACTCAGCTGGGCAGCATGGGCGGGGGGAACGAGCCAGAAAGTTAGTTATATATGGAAAGCATAGCACAAGGATGGGTGGGCGGGCCCAGCCAGCGATGACAACTAAGGATTTGCCTGAACCTGTGTGACCACGCAGCAGCCCACCACTGCATGCAGCCTCCTGGTATAATGAATGATAAGTGGGAACAAATACACAAGTAGGTGACTTAATCTTAGCCCTTAAAAATATACACTATGCATGTTCAAAAGCATGTCCATCTTTTACACATGGATAAACAAAAAAAATAGAAATCAAAACTATGAATATGTAAAACCTGTTAAGCGTACACTAAGGCCTGGTCCATTATTAATCATGGATGTGTGAAACAATGAATGAAATAACAAATAGTTTTCCCCATATTTTCCATGGTAGGTGAATTTACCACACATTTTTCTACCAAGAAAAGAAATGAGGCAATATATTGTTCTAACCCTCAGAAAAGTTGATATGCATTCTATTTGGAAGAAAATGATATACTCAGAAAATTTAGAGGCTAGAGTGGTACAGCTGACAGCATTTGGTAACACGTTCAGGATTTTCTACCTTAAGCCCACTTTAAAACTCCTAGTTATAGACAATCCAGCTTCAAAATGTATATGCTGATGCAAGCCAGGAACCTCAGCCTCAAGAAATACTTGAAAGACAGATAATTTATAGCTCATCTCCACTTTGCCAGCACTTTATTTCCTCCTTCTTGTTATGATAGGGATAGCAGCAGGAAGATAATGAAACTTAAAACTATTCAGATATATTCTCTGGCTTCCACCTGGAACATAGCTCAGCTGAATATATCTCATTTTCTTCTTTTTTCTCAATAATAGGAGCCCACGCATGACAATCATGCCTGATTAGTCTTCTCTCAAGCATTCCCTTTCCGTACCCTTTCTACATCTCCATTCTATCTCTAAAGAGAGACTCTATCTCGCCCCATTTCAAACTAATAAAAAAGAAAACCTTGATTGGTCTGTTGTAATGGTGATATTGGAACTCTGGCATGCAAACTTAAAAACCTGTTGAAATATGAGAACATTTTTGGAATAGACAATGTGGAGAGCTGAGTGACAAGAGAGATTATTTCCATACACCTTGAACATAAGTCAGACCTCACCCCTCATGACCCTTGAGTTAACAAAGGCAGAAGGAAACAATTAGCATCCAATGGGAATAACAACTTTGGTGATGGCCTGAAATAGCTTGCACTCAAGCTATTTTCTTGCATCTGTTAGGGGAAGGAATTTTACATTGAAAAATAAAGGAAAAAATGATTTGTAATCAATAGAAGCGGGGAAAACTGTTTCAGACCTGAACAAATACATAATCATCTTGGACAATGAGAGAGTCGTAATCAATGTATCCAGGGAAAGGCTTGCTTCTTACAGCTTCAGAGCAATTCTGCATCCTACAGGTGATGTACTGTGCATCTGAAAGCACACAAAGAAACACACATAAATATACTACGATTTCAACTCTGAACATTCATAATCTTTCACGGGAAATCCTCGACTTATAACCTTAGTGACTGTTTGAAGTTACAATAGCAATGAAAAAAGTGGCAACCATTTTCCACACGTATTATTGCAACATCCCCATGATCAGATGGGCAACTGATTCATATTTATGACGGTCGCAGTGCCCTGGGGTCAAGTAATCACCTTTTGCAACCTTCAATGAGGGATCTAGATTCACTTTACAACCGTGTTCTTCACTTAATAACGGTAGTGTTTCACTAAACAACTGTGGCAGGAAAGATTGTAAGATGGAGCAAAACTCACTTAAAAACTGTCTCAGCAACAGACATTTTGGGCTCAGTTGTGGTTGTAAGTCAAAGACTACCTGTACTTAAATATTTCATGTAGAGATCACTGTCTACAAAAATTAGTTATGTTATGTTAGCCAATAAGAAAGCAAAAGTGCAATAAACAGGCACAACTTTTTCTTGCTTTCTTGTGGCTTTTAGAGGATTTTTAGAGAAAAAGAGTCCCAATTGAATTTCTTTAAGTCTGCAAGAGAATAAAACAAATAAAACTGATTTTTTTTAAAAAAAATCAAATGAATAGATAGCAGAAGTACATGTAGGAATGTCTATACCAGGGGTGTCAAATTCATGGCCAATGGGCCAGATGCGTCACCTGCTGGCCCCGCCCCCACCCAGTTTAGCGAAGGGGAAAAAAGTCCCGATGTGTCACGTGACACCGCGAGTTTGATACCCCTTGTCTATACTTTTGTCTGCTTTCTCTAATTAAAAAAAAATGCAGGATGAATCTATCTTGTTTTCTTCAAAATTAAATCATCAGAACAGGAACATTTTATTTCAACAATTTATATTGTGTATTTTGTATCATTTCCTTTTTTCTTGAGCCATTTTTAGAGATTTGGCCAGGGTCAATAGACTAAGCTAAGATCTAAATGGGCCTATAAGGCAGCATGAAGACTTAAACCCATTTTGAATGAGGTTTATGTTTTTTCCAGTGAATATTGGTTTCTTGAGTCTATGTGAATCTTCATGCTGCCTCACTGGAGCAAGAAAGAATTGAAAAACATAGACCAAGAGTCAGAGAATAAAGCTGCCCAAGATATTAGAAATTGAACTTCATGACCTCTTCAGTATCTTTCCTTTTTTACAGAGATATAGCTCCTAAGACTTGGAATACTTCCAAGTTATATCTAATGTTAACAGAATATATGAATGACTTTTGTCTTTTGGACTATAGTAACACATAAGTAAACTATTGCAGAAAATTTCTGAAGGCTATGAGTTGACAGCAATGACTACATTTTTGAAAGAAAAAAGAATTGTCTAAGAAGAAAGTTAAGGGAAATTAGGTTTGAAAACATTTTTTTTCAAGTGAACAATAAACTACTGCTTATGTGAAAAACCAGTCCCTCCACTGCAGTATTGTTGTAGTTTTCATTCAAAATAAAAACTCTCCTAAGGACAAGCAGCTTTCTTGATTTTTTTTGTACATAGAGATAGTTCATAGTAATACTCTCCTAGGGAGTCATTCCTGCCAGAGATTTCCACTGAACATCGCATAATACAGTTCGCCATACCGGGGGTGTGTGTCCAAAATAAGCCAGCAAGGCAGCCGCACAAAGCCAGTGGAGCCATGGGAGCAACGGGAGTGTCGGGTGAGGCCGCGGCTGCAGCAGCAGGACTTCTGGGTGTGGCGCTCCACCACTGTTTGTCAGCTGATTGCATATGGATCGAGCCTCCGGTCAGGAGGAAAGGCTGCTGCAGCTCCTGTGAGAAGTCTGGGATGGCCGGGTTGCACTGGCCAGCTGATCTCTGGCCAGCTGGCTCACTTAGATGGATGAGATGGGAACGCTGTTGCTGCCAACAGTGCGAGGAGTTGGAATATGGCTCCAGAAGGGTTGGGAAGAACTGCAGTTGCTGGAAAGCAGGGAAGGCTGGTACCAGATGTTGGGTGACTGGGGGACTGTGGCCGGACAACATGAGGGTGTGGTGCCTAGCCTATAAAGTGCATTGGGAAGCTGAAGCTTCCAGCACTGTCTTTGCAAGGGACTTTGATGCTCCTACTCACCGTGTACCAAGGTTCTGGACTGAATATTAAAGAGTGGTTTGCTGCTACGTTGATGTGTTCTTTGTTATTGGGCGTGTGTGCTATGGTTCTTCCCATGGTCCGGTCTTGGACCATTGAGAGAAAGATTCTTTTCCACAATTTATTTCTAAATTATGACAATAACTGAAGATTTTGCTAAATGTTACTATTTTTAATTTTTGGGGGGCGGTATGTTACATTGTATTGGTAATGAATATGCTGAATATATTTTATGCCCTCTGCAATTATACTCAGCTGATGTGCCCATGTATCTGTGTTCATAGATATCTTACTAAGTTCTGATAAAATTCTTATTCATCAAATACCTCAAATGTTGACCACATCATTATATATTATATCATTATATTATGTTATATTATTATAATATTTAATTAGAAATTCAGATGTAAGAAAACAACTATAACAGCATCACTATAATTTCACATTTTTTGTTGTATATTGTGTGATTAGAAGCAAGCTGATAATTGCTTTCTTAAAACTTCAGAGTATTAAAAGGATTTCACTTGAGCAGAACCACAGGAAAAGTTCAGAACAATGATACAAATACTGGGAATATGTTCAGAATCTTATTACAATAACTTTTTTTCCTTAAGTTGGGTTCACTGGGAAGCTATGTAGCAACAATTATTCTTTTGATTGTTAACCCCTGTGGGCGCTTTATTTATCCAGTACCACAGGAAGCACCTAATCACTTACACTTAATTCATGCCAATTAATATATTTCATTGCTGAGATCTGGAATTAATTTAGTTCCTTCTCTAGCACAGATGTTCTCCCTTCCACCAATAATTAGGATGTTAAGTTCCTCACTGCCAGCATGTACACCTCCAGCAACAGCTGCTACTTTGATTGTTACAGCAACACTGAAAACATGCAGCATCCTGATTACAAAAGTAGATATGGACTGTCTCACCGATAAGGTTAGTATAGATTAGTGGTGTCAAACTCGCAGCCCATGGGCCAGATGCATCATGCACTGACCATGCCCATCCCTGTTTTAACGAAGGAGCAAAAAGTTGTGATACGTCATGTGATGACAACTTGACGCCCTGAGTTTACACCCCTGGCGTAGATGGAGTGGATAAACTGAGAAAACTTTTAGTTTACTGAAATGCCCAACCTTTTCAATTTCTTCACTAACTGTGGGACATTAGCATTAGATAGCTGGAATGTGGAAAATTGTAGCAGAGCTTAGAAACATATTCATTTCAAGAAGACTTCCTGTCAAACAATAATACCAGACTAGAAAAGGGCAGGAAGTATGAGTAGTCATCTTCAGGCACCCACCACTTGTATCCTTGCCTTTTGATGTTAAGAAAATCCCTGCATTATTTTACTTTTGAGAAACCTCTGATGTACATGCCAATATTATTTGGATTTTATCATATTCATCAGAAAGATACTAGAACAAATGTTATATCCTTTCTTTATCTAAATATGATATATACCATATTATTCCACAGTTTCTAGGATATATCAAAGTTATAGAAAGATGACAAAAGATTTCAACCACGGTAATCCATCTTGGTCTGGATACATTAATATCCTTTAATGGTTATTAAATGCAACCTAGTGCAGTTTTGCTTCTATTTCTTAGAAGAGATGGACTATATGAATGAAGCTGGTTGCCTGGTTCACTGCCTCACTCACTGATACTCTACTTTGAAAGGTATGGTCACATCTGTTACCTGCAACCAGTTTCCCTCAACCTCCACAGAAGATAATAGTATGAGCAAATGAAAGCTTCCTGAATAACCCTGTATGAGCAACATCCACGAAGAAATATGGAAATTGACACCATATTCTTACTCTAATTTCATCTGTTTATCAAAATAGAATAGACACTGGAGGCCTGGAGGGAAGGGATTTCGAGATAGCTAGTGGTGAAAGTTAAACCTTCTAGGCATCTCTAGCTAAAAATGGTGAAATATAAAAACTAAACTTTATTTCATTTCTCATAATAATTATTCTTTCCGAACAATTCTTCTGGAGTTTGCAAAATGTTAAATATTACAAATATTACTGCTGAATATTATTTAAAATAAGCTGAATACCATGAATATATGCTATGTGTCAACTTTGAAATGGATCAGGCCTGCTGCAGCTATCTTTCTGTTTCTCAGCTTGCCACATAGTATGGGAGGGGGAAAGGTTTGGAACATCAGACCAGACAATAACAGATCAACCAAGGTCATCTCAATAGGTGCTGGCCAGAGACTAGAAAGAGTTGCCAGAAAGATGCCAGAACACCTAACTGGACAATGTGATCTGTGACAATGAGAGAGGGAATTATCTATTCTTTAATTATATTGAAAATACAGGAAATAGAGCTGGTTTTCTTTTCATGCGTACCGAAATGATGTACTCAATAAAACAGTTCTTTGAGAAAGCTGTTCATCTCGGAGTGCTGAATTAGTTGGGTTCATTAGTCGGAACCTTGACACTATGTACAATATTAATGTACATTTTTTTTAATTGACTGGCTATCCAGGGAATAAATGGCAGAATGTGCCATAATACATTACATTCCATCTTAAAGTACATGTGTGTATGTTGTAGAGCAGGGGTGTCAAACTGGTGGCAAATGGGCCAGATGCATCACACACAGGCCATGCCCACCGTGGCTCTTCAAAGGCAAAAAAGTCATGATATGTCATGTGACATCATGTGACATGATCGAGTTCGACACCCATGTTGTAGAGAAACAAAAAAGTACAATTAACAATGACATTTGAAATTCAAAATTTTAAAATCTTTACCCAGCTATACTTGAATAAAGCAAAAGAACTTTTCCTGCTAAAGTAACCTTCTTAATATTTTGTCCTTCAGATGTGTTATGATTGGAATTTTCAAAATTCCCATAAATTGGTTATTCCAGCTGAAAATTCCACTGTTTTAGTCCAAATATATCTGACAGCATCAGTTTGGGAAAGATTGAAAGAAAAATTCTGGTTGGTTATTCTCATCACCAACTGTGAAGTTCTGATCTGGAAATTAATTCAATGGAATAATACTTTTCGAGAGAGAGATGCTTTTAACAAAAGCTATCCATGAACTAAGGAAAACAGAACATCAGAATAACCAATATCTGAGCAATATATATAGAAAATTAGCAGTAAAAAGTATTGCCATATATACTGTGAGCATATAAATACAATAATTAAGCTATTAGGGCAATCATAGGCTATAGATGAAATGGTCAAAGCTGAAGAGTTTTGAATGGAAGCAAACAATTTATCTTTTTGCTAACTTTTCCTCAGGAAGAGTAAATTGAAGATGAGAATAAATACAATATTATCCCTATTCATTTCATTTATTCAAAGTTAAGAGCTAATTTTTTACAGATATACCAAAAGTCAAAATCTTGAGGATTTTATTTTTTAGCAAATCAAATGAAGCCTACTATTGTTATGAATTATGTATATTTCATTTTATGCCTTTTTGCAGTTTTTCAAAAATTGCACATCTTTCCTACTTCTGTAAATATTGTTTTGTATTTCAGAATGTTATATTGAATTTCGATTTATTTGAAAATGTTTATTGCATGCCAGACTGAAAATAATCATCCACTGGATCTCCCTAATGCAATCCTATGTTCAGATGAATGCTGGTAGACTACATAATTATATTCTGAGAAAATGATAAAAAGGTGGTCACAGCACTTACGGCCATCCAGTGTTTTTGCCTCCATATGGACTATGTCTGGATCTTTGCTGGTACCCATTTTAGACCTGAGAGATGAAAAACAAACACTGTAATGTTACTAGGAATAAACAAAACATTTAGTTAAAAGGAGTAATCTGGAACATCTAATAGGGAATATTTCAGTACTCATTCAATCATTCAATCCATAAATCAATCATTCCACTAGAGTTCTCTTGGAGAGAGATGGGTGGTTCAGAAATGTGAAATATAAATAAATAAATAAAAATATAAAATGTCTTTTTTTTAGAACCTCAAGAAACAATGAACCTGCCCAAATTCACCTGGTGAACTCCAACGGCTAAGCAACTGAATATCTCTAGAATAATACCATATGAGCTATACCATATACAGTAACTACTCCTAGGATAGTTTATAATTCCCACTATAATTCCCAATAGTTCAATTATTTCTCAAACTTCAGCTTCTTAGTAATGCAAATCTAGTACCTAAACAAATCTAGATGGCTACTAGATTGCAGTCAAGAGATAAAACCTCATCCTATTTCCCCCCCCAAAAAAACCCCTCTCCTTGTTGGTATCTAATGGTCAATAGGTCAACCAATTGATCCATTTTTTTTAAAATCCATAATTGATAGGGGGGAGAAATCAGTGGATAGAACAACTAAAACATTGTGCCAAGAAAACTATAGTGTCTAGGCAGCTGCCAGGAATCAACAGACACACTTGAGGCACCACACTCAAACAGCCCCCTCCCCATACACATATATTCAGATAATACATGTATAACTTTGTTAAATTTGGTGCTCCAGGGCTTCTCTGCCAAAAACATTTATTACAGCTAAGTAATAGGTGTCATAAAAAAGCCACAATCTAGTTGGGACAAGCCTTATGGTCACAAGTGTTTCCTGTCTCTGTATCTTTCATGTCCTTTGTGTTCCTCAGTTATACCACAATCTATTTCTTTGTTCTGATAAGAACTTTTCCCAGTGAGTTGATTCATGAAACAGTAAAGGCTGTGCAAGGATTTAGAGATGTTAATTCAATTTATTGTGATATTGTTAGTGCCATTTTAATACATTTAGTAAAATACATGTTATAATACACAAACAAGGCTATATACTAGAGATATCAATGAAGGTAACCATTTTTCTTAAATAAATAGCTAATACTTTTGGGAAATTATTTGAGATATTTCTAATCCACTTTTTAATGTGAGAAACACCCATTTTATGACTAATCAAATACCTTGATCAATTTCATGCTTTTAATGACTAAACCAAGATTTCCATTCTGCTTCCAGGGAAGTAATGGCAAACTGAATGTAACTTCACTAAGAGCAGACCTGATGACTATGGCAGAATGAAGAGCTGGCAAATCGATTGACTTTTTGCAATTCTTCTCTGGACCAGGACAGGTCTGCCATTATAGACAGACTGTACTTAAAAATTATGAATGAGGAGCAAGTTTTATTGGACAAGACTAAGACTAACCTGAAATTGTATTTAAGGTTTCAGGAATGATATGGAAAAATATGCTACACTGGGTTATACAAATTAAAGCATCTGCCATCTTAATAACTCAAAAGAGATATGAAAACAGTAAACCAAAACAATGATCTGGATAACTTTTCTACATTGGATTTACAAAAGAGATGTGCTGAAGTTTGGAAAGATGTTATGAAAAGGGACAAAGAAAAAATGAAAAAATTTCCAGGATGATATTTGAATGGATTAAAATTTAGGACTGTTAAAAGGAAGAAATATAAAGATGATTTATTTGACCAAAGTTAAAATATATTAGCTATTACATGATGAAAGGACAAATTATTTCTTAATAGCTATTTTTCTTTTTCTTCACTATACTCCTATAGTCTTCCTTCCTTCCTTCCTTCCTTCCTTCCTTCCTTCCTTCCTTCCTTCCTTCCTTCCTTCCTTCCTTCCTTCCTTCCTTCGTTCTTTGCATTAGTTTTGTTTTCTTAATTGTAATGTTAAATAAAAAATACTATTTTAAAATGCCTTCTCTAAAAATACTTTTTTTTCTCATAAGATAGCTTCTCCTAAACATATAATTTTCTATTCACAGTGACTTCTCCTATCTAATAGGGCAGGTTCACAGGTTCTGACTCTTAACATCATCTACAGGGTCAGGGAGCAGAGTCTACTCAGTTGCAGCTTCTGCTTAGAATAGTTTGCCTCCGGATTTGAGTTTTAAGAAAGGCATAATAACTTGGCGTTTTAAGGAAGCACGTGTCTGGTATGTATTGGGAATGCCTAGCATGGGTTATATGGTAATGTTCACTGTTTCTTGATCTTTCCTATTTTTTATTCTTAATTATATTATTTTGTTAAATTGATTTACTATTTCAATCTTTATACTGTAAGACATGAATGACATGTTCAAAGTCCTGGTGGTTCAGAGTAGCATATAAGACCCAGAAAATAAAATAAATATAAAGCACTTAGGATATAGTCTTTTTGGAGCTGATGGTTATGTAATGAAGCAATGCTTTCATTTCTCTGCTTGATGCAGTTTAAGATAGCAAACTAAACCATCCTATTTTCTTGGTATTCTTTAACACAGTTCATAGTTTTTATATCAACAGCTTCCTTATTCCTATTATTTGGTTTTTTTATTTTATTTTAATTATTTCATCAAGAGATTGCAATGTTGCATAGGCTGTTCCCTGCCTTGTGCATTTTTTTTCTGAATAAAAAAGGTAATTTTGAAACCATAATAATAATTAAGCCATAAATAAATAAATAGGATATCTAGGGTTTACAAGGTTGGTTTTCTTTTACCAGTTTTTCACAGTAAATCCTCAGGATTTTTTAATATATATATATATATATATATATATATATAAATACAAGAAACTCCAAAAAGAAACTGAGAACTTCTACAGAGACAATTGCTGGAGAAAAAAAAAAGATAAAGTTGACTGCATAAGTGGAATTGCTGCATTGCTATGCATTGTTGGGCTTTAACATAAACTATCCAGGAGCTTTTAAAAGTTATTAAGTGAAAGATAATTAAAAGTGAAATTTTATTGAAATTGAGAAATGAAGTAACTGTGTGGCTAAAATTTCTTTAGACAACATAATGAGTTGGATAACTAAGTAATTGCAGGATGCATATTCAAAACTCAGAGATTTATGGATGTTTGTGGTCCTTAAGAATTTTCATTGTTTTATCCATAATATTTGGCTCTTGTAATTTCATCTTAGGAGGATACACACATACACTCTTATTTTGAACATATATAGGCTTCTATAAGGTATAGCTCAGGAATATCCCAAAAGGCAACTGGACTTCCTTTGTTTTTTCCTTGAAGATGGTTTGCTTCTCATCCAAGAAGCTTCTTCAGTCAAACTTCTTGGATGAGAAGGAAAATATCTTCAAGGAAAAACAAAGAAAGTCTAGCTGCCTGTTGAAAAAGCACCTTTGGGACAACCATGACCTAAATGACTGAGAATCTCCATAAAGTCAGTGATATATTGAATGCCTCCCCCCCCTCCATCTCTCCCTCCCTCCGTCCCTGGGTGTGCATGTATTCCTTTTTTAAGGAAATATTAGATACCCTCTACTTCTTAGGACCCAAATACTATTTTCTTCCATGGACCATGCTTCATGCCCTGTCAGAATTTAAATTTCATTAATTAGATTTCACTAATGGGAAATTCAAAACAATTCTTTTTTTCTGCCACTTTCTTTTTAGAATCAAGTTTGTCCTGAATATTAGCTATCTAAAATTATTGATTTGGTGTCTTTCTGTAAACTGGAATATGTCATAACCAAAATACATATACGCTACTGTTTTCTACTCATTTTTTTTTCTCTTTTCTGTACCTCTATTCTTCCAGTCCAACCAATTCTTGTTTTGCCTGTACACACCAGCATTTTCTTGAAATATCCATGGCTTATTTACCCGAAGCACTTTCACATTCATATCAGATGACATACTAAAAGGTTTTTAGTATTCTTTGTTGCCTTTCTCATAAATGTTACACTGAATATTTCAAAATTTTCATTAAAGTTGTTTCATTTGAGATATACAATTCTGTGAAACAAAGAAGTTGTTCAGCAGTGCAATTATGGAAGGCTGACAAAGTCGTGCTGTGAAAATGATTCCTAAGTGTTGGAAGAGGTGGAAAGGCAGAAGTATTTATTAGGGAACCTCAATCTTAAGAAACCTCTGATGTATTTCTGATTGGTTAAGATGTTGGGAGGCAATGTACATTTAGAGTTAAGAACTGAAAGCATCTGTGCTTCAGTAGAAGGGAAAAGAAAAGGATTATTGCACAGCAATCTTCTGAACAAGGGCTGTGAATTCTTCCATGAAAATGCTGAATTTTGGCCAGTGGCATTAAGAACATTCACCCTAAAGCAATTTTAATTTGTTAAAAATATAGAATATTAATATTTAATTTAATAATCACAGATTAACTTTTTTCCACCTTTTAATTTACTCAATTTTGTTTTCCACTCATATCCACTCAGATGAATGCACGTTCTACTAGACTGAATATGCCACTGGAAAAGAAGTTGTTTGTTTGTTAGATTGCTGCCAGACAATGATTGTGTCCCAAACCAAAAAGAAAACAGAATGGAAACATAATAGAATACAAAATAATCAAAATGGCATCTGGCCAATCAGTACAAATGGAAACACAAACACAAACAAAAAACAGAAACACAAAAAACAGCACATTTTGTTCTGTGCACATTGCATGTTGTCAAATGACTGTAAACTTTTTTTTCATGGAAATTAGTGTTTTCTGTATTTTTAAAATAATTCTAGATGACTGGATTTTTCTTAAAATTATTTTAAATTCAGAGTATTCTTACTATTTTTAATATGTAATTATGTGGCTAGTTTTCTTATTCTTAGATTACCACAGACTAATAAACACACATACACAAAGATATCACTGCCACTGAATCTTGATTCTGCTATCTCATTGTTGTACACAATGGAGTGAAATGGAAACTTCACTTTTACTCAAATGAGGATATAAATAAAAAATTAACCATTGAAAACGAGGATGCTAAATTAGCAATGAACTTGACATTTTAAAATTATTATATATTAAAAAGACTATCAAATGATAGCGTAACACTGATTAATAATAAGTTTACATGCAAGTTGAATTTATGAAATAAAGCTGGGATATAAAACATATTAATCTCTTTAGAAGTTTTCCTTTTTAAAAACTTGGAAATGTCACACTTATCTTTTTGTAGCATTTTGTCTCTTTTTGAAAGAGGTATTATTTAATAAACGCTTTGCAGTCCAACATTTTCTTAATGCAGATTTTTAGAAAAGATAACACCGAATTAACAAAACACCATGACCAAAAAAACAATGTGTTTTGTATTTAAATCCAACAAGATATCAAGCTACTAGATCAGGGGTGTCAAGCTCGATTTCATTGAGGGCTGCATCAGGGTTGCATTTGACCTCGGAAGGTCGGAGTGGGCATGGCCAGAATGGGTGTGGCCAGCTCAATGTCACTCGTGTCAGTGGCACCTGTGGTGGCTCAAGAGCTCTGCCAGAGAAAACAGGCTGCTGAGCTCTGTTTATGGCTGCGATGGCCTCCTGCAACCCTCTGCCACTGAAAATGGAGCTCAAAGAGGGCTGTGTGCAGCCCTTCATAGCACCATTTTTGCTGGCAGAGGCACCACAAACCAGTCCTCTGACATTTCCAGGGTGGCCCCGTGGGCCAGATCTAAGCACCCCACGGGCCGGATTTGGCCTCCGGGCCTTGAGTTTGACACCCCTGTACTAGATTATAAATTCACAAAGATCAAACTTTGTATCCATCATTAATTTTAAGGAGATAAGACCATCAGAGATACAGTTACGTGCAAAAGTTTACTCCTCCTCAAATTGTATGTTTCAGTTGAATGAACAGAAGCTAACACAATCTCTACATACTACAAAATTAAAAGTATCATCTTTCTGCACATTTGAATACTTGCTTACTATTTATGTACAATTGTTTACAGATAAGAAAACAGTGAAAATAGTAGGTGCAGAAATATGGATAACTTTCCAGTCAGTGCTTTGCAACACCTCTTTTAGCAGAAATAACTAGTTCAAACTCTGTCAGTAACAGACATGCATTAAAATTTGCAGGAAAATATTATATCTATACAATGTAGAGACTGTGTTAGTTTCTGTTCACTCAGAGACTCATTGAAACATGTAATTTGACTGGCACCTAAACTTTTGTATGCATCTGTGCATAAGTAATTATGTTCCTCCTTAATACAGCATAGCATTTCCTGAAGTTCTATTTAAAGAGGCTGAATAATTAGGAATTATTTTTAGAAAAAGCCTGTCTGCACTCTGTTACTTTTCTCTAGCCAAGCTTGACTGTCCCTATTCAGCACATCCAGTTCTCCAAAGCACTCCATAGAGTCTGTGTTACATTAGAATGGTAGATATACTATAGATATAACTATTCACTATATGCCAATTTTGCTCAATACTAACACACACGCACACACGGTCTATGTAAGTCAATAAAAATACTAAGAAAATACATTGTTTAATGAAGTTCTGTTCCAATGACCAAGCCATTAAGTGAAAAGGCTGCTAACTGAACACATGTCTGAGAGAGAATTGGTATAAAGATCACTGGATGCTGTTGCCCAATTCAGATAAAGGTTTCTCATAAAACTATGCCAGTGTTGTTCTCACACTGGCATGCATTGTCAGGCACACAAAATTTGGTCATGTGATTTGTGTTATTACTGCCATATTTGCAAAGGTAGTGAGGTAGTCACTAAAACGAGGAGTAGATATATATAACAAAACACCTATTTTATTTATGTAACCACCCACATTTCATTTTATTTATATAACTGTCCATCTCACAAAATACGACTTTGAATGATGTAAAATACATTCACAATTAAAATCATAAAACATATCACATAAATAATGGATGAAAAAACAAAAATGCAGGAGAATAACACAATCATTTAGCAATAGATGGATAATCATCTTACAGGCTTACCACACTGATCCCCAAGTCTGATGGAAAAACTAAAACTTTAGAGCATTCCAGAAGGCAGACAGGGATGGGGCCAATCTCACCTCAGGGGAAATACTGTTTCAGAGGGCAGGGACTACAGCAGAAAAGGCATATGCCTTGTCAGATGGAAAGTATTGGTATTTGGGATCCACAGTATTCCCTTCCTGCTGCACCTGATGGGATGGGTGTATGGTATGTAATCAGATTAACAGAGTTGAAAGGGACCTTGCAAGTCATCTAGTCCAAACCCCTCCCCCCCAAGTAGAAGATCCTACACCATTTCTGACGAATGGAAGTCCAATCTCTTCCATATCAATCATATTTTTCATCCTTTGGGAAGTTTCCATCAGCCTAATTTTAAGCAAAAGACAAAGCCACGTTTCTGTTATGCTGAGATAGACTGCCTTTGAACATGAAGGCTCTGAACAACTAAAAAGAGGTTCAAATCTACTCTTTTTCTGTGGCCCTTCAGCTGTTCTGGGAAAGAAGAACCAGCCGGATCTTCAGTAATCAGAAAAAGATGCCTCCCCCAAAGCCTTGATCCTATGACATGTAAGGCTTTAAAAGCCAAAAAACATCTCCTTGAATTGCACTCATAAATAAAGTGTCAGTCAGAGCAGTTTGTGTAAAAGAGGTATAACATGCACAGTCAAGGGATACACATAACTGTCTATGCAGCTGCACTCTGCATCATTTGAATTCTAGATGTTCTTCAAGGATAGCCTCATGTAATGTGCATTTCAGAAATTCAATCTGGAGGTGACCACTCTGAGTAGACTCATGCTCCAGGAAAGAGTGCAACTGGTGCACAATATGAAGCTGTGCAAAGGCCCTTCAAGCCATAATTGCCATCTTCTCCTTGACAGGAGTCATGATTTAAAACATACAACTTTTCTCCCTCAAATTAGAAACTATAATTTTAAAAGCTGGATTATTGCTACAGCACACCTGAATCACAAAAAAATAAAAAAAATAAAACCCTCCCCCTCTTTTAAGGAAGGTGTCTATGCCAGTTTATTATTTAGCAAATTCCTTAATCCCTGTGCCATCAAAAGCCAGCAGAGGGAGCCAAAATCTTTTTGTAGTCTTCACTTTTGGTGGATTTCATCAAAAATAAAAAAAAATCAGGTGAGAAGATAACATTTTCTTGTTCTACAAGTACATCTGCCTGGGTGACTGGACAATTGAGTGGACATTTGCCATGGCTCACATATAGTCTGTCAACCCAGGGAAGAGGAATAACAGGAGTCATTCCTATGAGTGAACTTCAGGTCTGAGGCTTCCTCAAACAACTATTCAGCAGATAAACATGACAGCAAGTATCTATGTCACATATCTCAACTCTATGGTGGCACAAGTGAGAGGTGTGACATTTTTCACTGCTGCCTCTTATACCTTTGTTTCTCAACAAAGAAACATGTGTATACGGTATGTATGTATGTATGTATGTATCTATATGTGTGGGTGTGGGTGTACAGTATGTAACAGTATGTATATACTGTACATACGACAAAAATGAGTCTCTTCCCAGTTCTAAGGATCCAGCTCACTAATATATTTTACCTCATTTTATGGATGTTCTTGATACACTGAACTACCCAAATAACCTGGATTCATACAACATACCAAGCTATAGGAAAGTAAAGAAGATAAAGGTGTCTCTGTGGATTTTACTCCGCTAATCATTGTCAACTATAGGGGGCACTGCTCATCTCCATTTCAAGGCAATGCTGTCCAGACATCTGTGATCATGTGGCCAGCACAATGTCTCACCAAGGTGGTACCTATTTATCTACTATTTGCATTTGCATGCTCTCAAGCTGCTAGGTTGGAAGAAGCTGGGGTGAGATGAGAGTTCTCCCCGTTGTGTGGCACTTGGGTCTCAAACCTGGGCTGTTGGCTTTCCAGCCAACAAACCCAGCATCTTAACCACTGAGCCACCACACCATCACAGAAGCTACAGAAAACCTAACCAAAATTCTTCTCATTCTGTGCAAATTCAGCTGCTAGATTGGCAATTGGCATGATTATCAAGTGAACACCTCATTAAATAGATTTCACCTGGAATTCATGGTCTTGTCTACTGGGGAAGAAAGTAATCCCTATAATGTAGAAACTGACATAGCAAATAAAATGTGTTCTTGGATTTCCTAATGTGTTCTTAGATATCCAATAAGGCTCTGCTCCTGCAGCAATATAAATAAGTAAACATTTATAAATAAATAGTTATCCTGAACTGCAAAAATGTGGAGACTCGTAGAACCATCACTGTTAAAAAATCTCTGTAATTCTTTCCTTCCATCTAATATTTTGCTAGAGTTTTGCAATTCGGTATGCTATCCTTATAAGCAAGCAAACAAATCAATAAAATGTAAAAGTCTTTCCCCATTTCTCTCTAATCATGACCTGACAATCTCCTTTATGTACTGTGTCTCCAAGAACTTGCCTTCATCTTATCCCTGTCCGTACTCTGGATAGCCTTAAGAAATTCTTAGCTGTTACTATGTTAAAGCAGCGCTTTGCCCTTTAAGTAACCAACAAGCTGTGGCAGCTTTACTAAGAGTACAATTTGATATGGTCACTGCCTGCATCTATGAACCAGAGCTAAAAGACAAGAAGATGGGATTGCACAGTGAAGCAGAGTACAGAAAGCCAGTATTCAAAAGCAGTCTATACAAAAGTTGACAATGGGATGAATGTCACTTTGAAACCTACACCTGTAAACTGTTATTCAACCTATTAGCTGGTTCTTCAAGCTAGAAATTGGCTCAGGGACTTGGTAGGTAAAGACTCTGCCATCTTGCCTGGCCAGTTCCCAACTGGGGCTGAGAAAGGTGACCAGCAAAGGGAGAGAAAGGAAAGGGGTATGCTGATAATGGTTAACTCTTCTGTCTAAATTGCCAATTATAACAGTGGTTATCATACCCTTAAGAAGGCATGGGGAAAGCAGCGTTCCCCAGATGGGAAAATTAGGATACAAAGGTAATTTTGCTGATCTGTAAGGAAGAGGCTCAAATATTCCAAGCTCAGAAATTTCACTTGATTTTGAGATCTCAGAGGATTATCATTATTTTTATTTCAGTTTATATTTTGGCTCTCATCCCATTGGATGAAATGCAAATAGTGTCCAAGAATGGAAAATGTTGTCAAAATTATAAGTTTACAATTACAAAACATTTCTGTGTGTGTTCCTTTGATTAATTAATATGAGGTGGGAGAGAAAGCATCCCTGTACTCCTATACTTAGAATCACAGAAAAGTAACTTCGCAAATCCTCTCCTCCCTTAGATTCCAAAAGGGTAAAAAATTGTGTATGGATGAAAGCTCAGTCTTCAATCTCTAAATGCAATTAAGCTTTAAGGAAATGGTAAGATCCCATACACCAGGATAATTGATGAGTCCAGTTATAGAGGATAAGGCCCGTATGTCTCACATGGAGATGAAGTTTGGGGCTTAAAAAACTTATACTAACCAAATACAATCACAGCATCTGAGATGTTTTGGGTGTGGATAAAAGGATCTCAGTTGCTGCTATTAAACCTGAATTGTGAATGTGTACATCTTGTACTTTATCTTTCGATCCCACATTCTACTTTATCAATAATAATAATACAAGTTATGTATATTTGATAAGGTGAGAGGATGAATATTGTGAAAATGAAATATATGAAACTTATAGAAATCAAAATTGAGTTTTGCACCCAAAGTCCCCCGGCCCCAAATTTATAGGATAGATACATTATCATTAATTTTAATACTGGGAAATATGTTGCATCTCAGTGTTTTCCTTGCCATGCAAAATGTTCTATTTGTAAAACTTGTAATGGCAGCATTTTGTTCATTTGAGCAGAGATCACACTTTGCAAAATGTCTGGGATTCTGTTCACTTAAATGTCACGATCTATCTCTAAAACTCTTTATACATGATTTATAGTTCCAATACAGCTGTAATTTACGCTTCAGTCTTTTTTCACAATGTATGTTATTATCATAAGTACACACCAAAACAACTCTAGGTTTCAGTCTACTGACAGCTTTTGTATACTTTCCCTATTGTTTGTATGAATTTTAGAGCAAAGTGTAGGAGAATAGAGACCTTGATGGAAAAAAATATGAAAGCAGAGATATTCCCCTGGATATAAAAAATCAAACTTTTTGTCTGCCTTTGTAGAAAATTCTTATATTCTGAAATATACAAGACACCCATCAAAATTTGGATAACTTTAAACTTTTTATTTCACTTCAAAAATTTCAAGTTCCAAATGAATTTATGCTTAAGCCCAGCAATAATAGTTATTAATTATCTTGCATGGAAATATAATGGAACTAGAAATCACAAAAATGAAGAAATGAGGCATGCTACTACAGAATAAAACATTTCCATGCAGAATAAAACAAATAAAGCAATATTTAGCAGTTAAACTTCAATAAATGAATGCAATTCAACACACAAACCTTGCTATCTCAAAATCTGTTACTGATACTTGCATTTCTACTTCATTCAATTGATACTAATGTCTCAAAGCTACTCATTTGTTTATAAGGGGAAATAGTTTCTTTCAAATGCACCATCTCAAGGTCCACACATTTAATAAGGAAATCCTTTTTTCCTGCAATGTATGTATTTTCCCCAGAGGCAAAGATACTTCTTTTATTTGCTCAACTTATGATAAAAGTACACAGAACATCATTTGTCCTTGGCTATATTTGGGAGAATTACTGGCATGAGTATTGTGATTAAATTCAGAGATGTGGAATGTGTAGAATAACTTCAGTTAATTTACCATCCCCTCTAAGTAAACAATTAGAATATCAAAATAAAAACTGTTTAACTTTAATCACTGTTTATTGATGGCTGGTTTCATGTGTCAGACTAAGATTTAAAAATCATAATCTTTTTTTCTAGACACCTATTTTGACAGCATCAGCAATTTGTTGACTTTCTTAGATGACCTGCGTCAGGGCATGGATGGAGGGACTGTATCCCTCTTTGTCCCCTTGGACATCTCAGCGACCTTTGATGACATGGCATATTACTAGACTGCTTACAGGGATTAAGGATTGGAGGGAACATTTTACAATGCAGTCTCTGGTGCACGTTTTGCTATCCTTTTTCAATGGCACTTTCAGTATTTGTCAGTAAGGAAGGACAGATTGCTTAGTGCCTCGTTATATATGGGTGCTACAGAGATTGGTCTTCTTTCCCCTGAGATTTAACATCTCCATGTATCTACAGATTGAATTCAGTTTGCTTAAAGTATACTCAGTATGTTAATAAACTTAATTGTACATTGCTATCTAGGGTTGTAAGGGATATACTGTTGGTTCTTTTTGGTACATTGAGGATATATAGGTTTGCATAGGAGAGAACAAGATGAAACTGAACCCAAATGAAATGTAAATACTGTTTTATCAGAGTTATTTGTTGACACTAGTATTGTCTGTTGGCAAGCACTATCCATGAAAGGGCTGGTTCACAATTTGGAGATCCTTAGAGACTTACCTGCTGAAAATGAAAAATCTGAAGATATTGTTAGACAAATACAGAACTCTCACGTGGAAAAGCACTATCATTCTTCATGGACAGCATAATCCTATTTGTTTTTTATTCCTAACTTTGTTATATTATTTATTTATTTATTTAAATACTTCAATACTTTCAGCAGAAGTCCAACATAAGAGACATAACCTCAAGAATTACTCTTTATTTTTTGAGACTCATATATTTAAAATTCATAACATGTTCAGATTAATAAACCAACAGAGCCTTCATACATAAATACAAACAATAATTTCATTATTTAAAACAATGTAAAACATTTTTACAATTAATTGCCATAGCTCTAACTCTGATCTTCCTTAATAGCACAGCATATCTTGCCACATGCTGGGTTGCCTTGTGATGTGTATCTGCCAACAAACAGCAGATTAAATCCCACGCAAAAACAAGACAGCAGTGAATAAATTGGGTTCTAGAAATGAACCCTGGTAAGACAGAGTAGCTGTGGAGATACGGAGTCTCGGAATATGGAGGCTTATGATCTTGTTGTGGTTTCACAGCGCATGGCGGATTTGGCAGCTGATTCTGACTCCGAAGAAGAGACAGAGACTGTGTCAGAGCAAAGGGAGGAATC
>JANHJO010009303.1:0-12767 GCA_032468235.1 Pseudoxyrhopus heterurus
GGATTCGATCAGCCAAACTGCTGATTGGCAAGTCTGCAGAGTAGTCTGCAGTACTGCGTTCTAACCACTGTGCCACCACAGCTCCTTGGAGATGTCAGTGTTGCCTTGTATTGGTTTGCATACACGAAGTTTCAAAAAAGCAGGCAAATATCCTTGGTGGCCACCTTTCCTACTTTCCCCAAGTAAGAAAGAAGCGAGACCTAGTCACAAAATCTGTCACTAAAAACATTATTGTGTCTGAAATACAGCAAGTACATTGTCCTCCTTCAAGATCAGATATATATATATATATATATAAAGTGACACGTCCAAATTCATGTAATTTTTTTAATTGAGTTCCCACCCCAGCTGGTGTTCTCCAAGTGTATGGGTTTATAAATATTATCATTTGCAAGCCAATGCAAGTTATGGCTGTGCAGACTGGGAATCATGAGACTTGTCATCCCATCACATTTGCAGGGTGCTTTAGTTCCAAGTATCCCTTTTTTGCATCTGTTTTATGAGAGAAAAGCTGCTGGGGGATTCCAATTGTGCTGTCTTGGTGAGCTAAGGCCTTTCACAATTTCCTAAAATGAAGCCTCTCTAGCTGTTTCAGGAATGGTGCTTTATATTCTGACTGGATGACTCAAAAGAGGGTTTTAAACTAGGTTCGAGCAGCTGTCCTTTTGGATCTGTAGCACAGCTTAAAGATGTTGGCTTTGGGCCTAGTCCTCCTAGAAAGATCATAGAGATGTTCTTAGGATTTCTGTCCTTCGAGTAAGAGAAAAACAGTCATGGATACCTAAAGGGAACATCCATATCCACGGGTTCTA
The DNA here is from genome assembly GCA_032468235.1 of Pseudoxyrhopus heterurus. Classification (NCBI taxonomy): domain Eukaryota; kingdom Metazoa; phylum Chordata; class Lepidosauria; order Squamata; genus Pseudoxyrhopus; species Pseudoxyrhopus heterurus. The sequence goes on from JANHJO010009303.1 coordinate 813, forward strand.
AGCCACGAAATGCTAGGGGCCAGAAGTCTTGAAGCCCTGGTTATTAGTTCTTTGAAGGAGGGGAATGCTGGATGAAATATATCCTTGGCATACAGCAGCAGCACTCCTTTCATTAACAAAAACCATCCCACCTGGGGCTTGAGGCCAGGCTTCTGTGTCTCCAGCCGCTGTACAGCCTCCAGTAAAAAAGGGACTTCTCGGAAAGCCAGGAATCCTGCCACATAGGGGGCATTCACAGCCACCACATAGCAGTCTTCATAGAGGACCTATGATGACAGAAGAAAAAGTGACGTTTTTGCTAAGGATCAAGACTAACATTTTCAAGGTCATCTAGGTCAGAAGTGGTCAACCACATCCCTTGAATTGAATGGAGCTCCCAGCTGCCATTTGTCATGATCAGCAAAATGGTTCAAATTTAACCTTCTCATGTGTTTGCAAATGTAAGATGAGAACAGATACAGGATTGTGCAAGCATCTACTGTCACTGCAATACCAGATTGCTCCCTCCAGTTCTAGAGCGTGCTTTCAAATGATAAGTAGATAAATATTTATTTAAGGATTTACTTAAAATGTTAAGCAAGAAATAAATAAAAACCCAGCTAAGAAAAAGGATTTCCTACTTCTGATCTAGACTAAAACAAAAGATGCATCACATCCCTTTCCTTTGTCTACCAAACTGTTGAGATTGACTCTTTCGTCAATTCTCAGAGCTGGAAAAGCAGCTTATTTCCTGCCACTTCTCTTTCTCTCAACAGCTCTAGAATTTTGTATTTGGCAGCCAAGGTCAGGAATATTTTGATTGCTCAATGTAGCGGGCAGACAATCACAGTTGTGGTCTCTTACAACTAAAATGGCAGTGAACAATATCTGTTATTTTCTACACAATGTTTAAAAATGTTTGCAAGAAGGTAAAACATATATTTTCACACATAACAACTCATTCTCCATGGAGAAATCAAAAATACACCTGAAAATCTTTTAAGGAATGGCTGAAACAATGGAAAACATACATATTCATCCATCCATTTATCAGATCTTGTGGTTTCTGAGTTTCTCTAAAACAACCACCTTCTGAAAAGATGCTCTTGTAGGCAAGTATGATGCATGTGGGCATTTGATAAGAAGCAAAATTATAACTCCATTAACTTGTCTCTGAGACAGCAAAACTGGCAAAAGATTTACAAAACTTTGAAAATGCTGTATACTCTTCTCACCTGGAGAATGTTGATGGATTGATGGCTCTCAGCATTTCCCAACTTGAGAATCAGGACTAGGAGATCATAGTTTGAAAAGTGACAAGTTAAACTGACAACAGCTGGAACACCCCTAAATTTGACAACAGTCCCAGAATTCACCACTGACTTTTGAATTGCTTCCAAGAGTTGATCCTCAATTCTACTATGAAAACAAATATCTCAGCTGGAATCCATCGAGACAACTAAATTGAAGTTACTAAGGCAGATAGTCAAACTTTTGGAAACTTGGGAGTTTTAGTCTTCTTAATATATTAATCCTAGATGTTAAAAAATTCCTTGTTATGTCTTTGGTATTTATCTTTGTTACCTCAAGTTCTGGGTAGCTGAGCACCACCAGTGAAGCACAGGCACGTGTGGCATCTTCTTTGAGATAAGACAAATCCATTCCTCCAACTCTTTCCAGTCCGGTAAAGGAGAAATTGCTCTGCCATTCCTCTGTGTCTTGTTCAATCACATCTTCTTTCATCTGGATTTGTTGACTACAGAATACAATAGGACTAAATAAAACCTGCCAGTTCCTAGCATCACTTAAGGCAAAAAGCATTATGGGTGATATAAAAAGCGGTAGGAATTGAAAAAGGGAGAGATATGCATGTAAACCAAATGATGCTTCCAGAATAGAATGTTGAACTATTTCACATTTTTTGAAAAAGAATTTTTTTCTCAAATGGATAATTATGAATTGTTTATTGGTTTCAAAGAACTTGAAATGTCCCTATTCAATGCCTCCACCACTAATCCAATGAAGAACATAAAAACAGCCACACGAATCTGGCAGTCTGTCAAATACAATATTCAGATCCCACTGTGGCTGGCCAGATGTGGGGACTCCACAAACAAGAAACGAACCCAATATCCCATTCAAGTGCCTAGTAACTGGTATGTGATATTGCCTCTTATACTAGGGCTAACGTATCTCCAATGCCCTGGTGGCAATAATCCCACTGATCAATTCATAAACAGGGATCCTGGAGGGGCAAGGGGGGTCTCCAGATATGGAGAACTTGTGACTTTCCACCTACTTATTGACACTAACAGGAACGGGAGAGCTCAGCATCGGAAATCTTGTTTTAAGTACCCCCCAGTATTTTCTAATATTTTCTACCTTCTCTAGTGTTGATGGGATGATCTGAGCTTCCAGGACTGTGCAACAGAGAGCAAAACTTCTCCCTCTGACTAACTCTGTTATCAGATTATGTTGCTATCCTGTGATCTTTTGGTTCTCTACCCCAAATACTCTTTGTTCTATGCAGAAAGATTCTACTTGCAGTGTATTTTTCTCCAAACAGGTCTGCTCCAGCTTCTGATTTTTACTGATTTGTGCTTTCATGTTGACGGAGAATATTGATGGAATCTTTTCAAATGGATGTCATTAAATTTAAACCAGGGCTGTGTGGTGATCTGGACTTCAAAGGGAGAAACACAGGAAAAGCGCTCCTGTGACATGAGGGCCTCCACTGACGAGGCTCCCCTTCCTTTTATCCTCCAAATCAAGATCAAAGCTTGGCCCTAGTATAGAGGTCTCTAACCTTGACAACTTTAAGACTTGTGGACTTCAATTCCCAGAATCCCCCTGCCAGCCATGCTAGCTGAAGAATTCTGGGAGTTGAAGTCCACAAGTCTTACGGTGGGCAAGGTTAGAGACCTCCTGCCCTAGCAGAGAAACCGGGAAAATGCAGGTGATGATGTCTAGACGCGCAGACCCCAATTCCGGGAAGGAGGAACCACACCGCCTCATCTGCAGGCTTCGGGCTGCTGGCATTCTCGTCTAGAAGCGAGACCGCTTCAGCTCAGGGCAGAGATCCCCAACCAGTGGCCTCCAGCAGCCTCCCTTCCAGGCTGGTGGCGTTTAACTTATCGCGATTCCCGCTCCGCGAGATCCCGACACTTCCTTCCCGCTCTCCACCCGCCAGGCAGGGGGCGCTCTTGGAGGCAGGCGCCCTTCCATCCCCCTGCAGCCACGAAGGACCCAGGAGGCGGGGCCAAGACCCAGCCGCTCAAAAGAAATACAAATCCCAGGTTCCCCGGTGGCAGGAAGACCTCCCCGAGACCTTCTCTATCCCTGGTTTCCCCCGGCTGGCATTTTTACCGTTCCCAGCGCCGCAGAGTTTCCCCTTCTTCCTCCCTTGTTCCCGTCCCGTCCGCCATGGCGTCCGTCCGGACCCTGGGTTTTTCCTACTTCCTGGGGTTCCTCCCGCAGGGTTCGCTGCACAATGGCAGCGCCCGGCGTTCCGTCCGGCGTCCTGTTTGCACTGAAGGGCGGAGGCACGAGCGACCGAGTTGGCTCTGCTCCATCCATAGCGGCAGCTACGATCCTCAGCATTTTCGATTGAGAGCGTCCAACAGCCCCGCTCCCGCCATATTACGCGCTTAGCTAAGGCTGCCAGATCTGGGCTGCAAAAACCCGCACGACTAGATGGCAACAGGGTGGAAGGTTTTGGATGCCGTCTGCTATTCCAGATTTAGCCCAGACGTGGCAGTTCTGGTGCAAAGCCGCCGCTGTTTAACCGGTGGCTTTGCAATAAATAAACCGGCACTTGTGAATAGATCCAGAAATAACACCCATTCTCGAGTGATAGCTACGGGTAATTAAAGTTTGTTGAGGAAACAAATTACCTGTTTCCTAATTAGAAATGGAAAACTTCTTTGCTGCTCTGAATGTTTAATCTTCCAGAGTACAAACAAGTCCAGGAAACAACGTTAAAAAAAATCCAATTAAGGGAATTTCATAAGAGGGAAAGAGGGCTGAATTTATTACTATAAACCAGGGGGAAAATACCATGGAATGGAGAATGAAGGTTCCCCTCTCATTAACTAAAATGAAAGGAGAAATTTCCATTAGAATATATGAAGAGCAATATCTTCCCAATTTTCCTTACGAGTGGCAGGTTGGGTGACTTTTCTTTTGCACCAAAGATTAGAATGTGTGTGGTTGATATCCTAATTCTTATAGAAGGTTCAAGAAGGTTCCTGTCTCTAAACAAACTAAATCTATAGTTCATGGATTATATTTGCATAGCACCCACAAGATGTGGGGTAAAGCTCCCTGTTTCAAAGACATCCATCATAAAATTGTTAATGGTTTTAGCTTGGTGAATTGTTAAATGTCAATTAACTAAATGACAAGTAGTAAAACCAAACTGTCATGTTCTCCAGCTCAAGAAAGGGAATATAATTGCAAGGTGCTATAGAAGGAATAAGGGACACAGTCTGAACACTTTTGTAATAAGGACTTTTTATTAATAGAAAAAGAAGACTAGAAAGTAATTTTTATAAATTGCAATTTTTGAATACTGAAAAAAATAAGTCAAGGCATACTCTGTTCTCTGGCAGTACAGCAACCTGTATTAAGACATCATCCTGGCACAATTGAAGGAAAAACAAGCTCTGTTTCGTTAAGTTCAGAGAGGATTGGAATGACAATATCTAATGCATAACTTGGTACAAATGTCAATTAACTATCAAAATTAAGAATAGAATTATTTAAATACAGTACATATTTATCTTTGGCAGCTAAAAACTATAGATACTGCTCTTTATCTCACAAGAGCATCTTTAAACAGGAAAAATATTAATTTCCACAGCTTCTTAGAAAAAAACCTCAGTAAATCAATGGAAGTGCAACCTCATAGCCTATTTCAAACTATCAATAAACATGGTTGGGATGGTTCACTTATATATTTGCTTGATTCTAACTACTTGCTCAGATACCTAGTATCAGAGAAGTAGACAATTCAGTATATAAGAAATTATGTCCCTGATTTTAAAAAAGTAATTTTGATAGCATTTAGAAAATCCAGGGAAGTTGAGAGAAAGAAGGTTGTTTCTCTGCCCCCTGCCAATTCTAAACAGATTAAAGAGGAAAGTTTATAATGAGATCTATAAAGCCAAAATTATAGCTGTTACATGATCCTTTTAGAAATCTATAACAATGAAAATACTTTCCTTTGAATGCAGTGTACTTATCCAACTTGTATTTACTAGAAATCCTTCATTATCTAAAGCACCAATTCCTTTGTGTTTGTGCATCACTATTTATTCACATTTAGCACCATGATCACCTTAAGGATCACCTTAAGTGCAAATGCTTGTTATCTCCTTCATTTCTTTTTGTACAAGTATAAAGAAAACCCAACAATTAAATACACTGCTCCACTCATCAGTGAATGGAGGGAGAGAGGAAAAGTGTCTGGATTAATTTCCTGGACCACATCCACTCCGTTTAAGAGTAGCAGCGATTTTCCAGGCAGCAATACACTGGGAAACCCAGATATCTTTTGGGAACATATCTTCCAAGTCCTGAAGCTCACTGCTACCTTTTCCTTCAAGGTAAGGAATAAGTGCTTCTTTCAGGCTGGAGAAAAGGGAAAAACAATAAGCCCAAAACAGTAAGATACTCTGCAAAACAGGATGTATTTCACTCTAAAAACCAAAAGGAATGGGCTGCTCACACTCTTACCGCCACGTAGGACTGTACTCTTCTCCAACTTTGGCATGTTTCAATTTCAGCATGATCATTTCATGCAACTCTTGAAGGAAGGACTCCAGCCCTGTCTGAGTGAGGAAAGCTTTGAGAAGATCGATACTATCCTGTGTGAGTTTCTCTTTATAAGCTGCACTGATCTCTCCAAAAGGATCCTGGATAATGCATTATGAGGAAGAGATGGACAGAAATGGTTATGTGGGGAGAAGAGATAAAACAGTGGCAAGAAATGTAGTGGGCACATCTTTATCCCAAATCCTACCTTTTTCAAATGCAGCAGCTGTTCTGATTTATGACTAGAAAGGAGCTGCCACAATGAAATGGCATGCTTTAGCTGACATCGGCTCAGTGCCTAAAAGGAACACACACACAAATATAAAAGTTTTGGTTTTTTGCAAATGATGAAGCAAACATTAATTTTAAATGGCATTCATGGAAGGCCATTTAGGTAATTAAATAAAATATTAATATAAACTTTTCTGATAAATTCATTCTAGAAAATCTTTTAATAATGAGAAGAGTGCTTGCCAACATTTTTCATGTAAATTTTGTGCAGCACATCACCAAACTCAGCACACCCAGGCAAACATAGATATATATAAAATTACATGGTATGGAAACTCTTTCTCACAATGATAGAACTCATGATTCAGCCCTTCAGGGGCTCAGTGCTCTCAATCCTTCTATTTAACATCTGTACAAGGTTGCTGAGTCAGGCCATCTGCTGATTCAGGGTCAGGCATTATGAATACACTGGTGATGCTCAGTTTCACCTCTTGTCCCTGGGCTAGTCAAGTGATGCTGCTGATATTGTGACCTGCTACCTAGAGGCTGAGTATTTTGATTCAAGAGGTTCAATCCTAGCAAGACAAAGGATTGGGCCCCTAATGTGGAAGACTGCACAATCTTTTGTCTCGGTCTGGTATATAATTTGGAGCTCCTGGTCTCACAACTCCTCCTGGAGGGCCAAGAGGGCCTTCACACAGGTTCATCTTGGGCACTAGATGTATCTCTTCTTGGACTAGGAAGGCCCTTCTTACAACCATACTTTAGTTAAAAAGTTTGTAAGGCATAGTTGTATGATCTTATATGATCTTATAACCATACCTTGGTCACTTCATTGATGGATTACTGCAATGTCTCTACGTGGAGTGTATTTGTAATCCATCTGTAATCTATAGCTGGTCCTGACTGTAATGAGATAAATCGTGATGGGCAAGTATGCTATGCTCATGCTTTGTGAACTGCACTGGCCACCACTTGGCTTCCAGGTGCAATTTAAGATGTTGTCACCTTAAAATCCTACATAGCGTAGGGCCCATTTATCTGAGGAGCTTTCTGTCTCCTACGACAGTTGACTCATTCCTGGGTCTGCCAGTTAAACAAAGTCATCTAGCAGCCCTTGGGAAGTAGGCCTTCTTTGTCAGGATACCACTCTCTGAAACAGCATCCCTGAAGAGATGTGTATGAATGCCACCTTGCCAACATTTAAAAGACCATTAAAAACATGGCTCTTCCCCCAAGGCATTAGGGTTAGGTGCTTGGCAAAAGGGAGTGTTGGTTTTTGTCTGTTGGGGAAGGTTTTTTATCTCTAATGTTTCCTCTGATGATACATCTTTTGGGTTTTATTCTTTATTTTATGTCCAGGTATGTTAAGCCACTTATAGTTGTTACAATTGGTCAACCTAGAAATTTGCCTAATAAATCCTAGAAAGTACTACTATAAGATGTGGTGATGGCTATTGGCTTCCAGTAGAAACAGTGGAATGTTATTCGTTTTACTTATCCACTGCTTTTAAGTAAATAACCTGTTTGAAATGCACTTACTTGATCCATCGGGGATCTTTTGTAGTATCTCTCCAGTTGTACTATGCTCTTCCTTTCCACCACCCAAATACTATCAAAGCACAGTCCAATTAAAAGGATAATTCTGTACTATAATCTCAAGAAGACCGATGTTTATCACTCACAAACATGCTTAGAAACTTTCTTCAGTGATCAAAACCATAGAGATCTGAACTAAGTGAGGAAAACGTCAGTTACTTTTCTCAGTCTGAGCTATGCATACAGTATATAGCCTCATCCTCACTGGCATTTCTCTTTCATCTTGCAGAGATGAAACGTGAGCCTCTGATCCCCTGCACTCACCTTCATCACTGGAAGACTTATCTGACCGCTCATCTGCAGGACCTTTTCAGTGTAATCAGTCAAAGTCATACGTGAGTCACCTCCAGTTGTAGCCAGGAATCCTAAAATAATTTCAGTGACCGAGAGTGCCTCACAGATGTCACTGTACGACACCAAGTCCCCTCTGATCATGCCCATTTTAGAATTTGAAAGGGTGCTCTGTAACATAAGGAGATAAGATCAACCAGCATTCATTCCTGGCACATTTTTCTATAAAGAAAAGGCACATGCCATCTGGCACCTCTTCAGGGCCTGAAAGCAACTGCACACACATTCAAGAAAGCTGCTACTTTCACCATTGCTCAATCTCTATACCAAAGTTTCCCCCCCCCTACATAGTAATAACTAAAACTCCCAGAATCTGTAGCATTGGATAGATAAAATTACTTCAACTGAACAGAAAACACACATCTTTTTATAAGCAATGCATATTGAGCACCCCATGGTTTACAATCAAGTAAATAAGCATCAAATGGAATGATTGTGAGATTTGCTTGTCTTTTCCTCTTTTTGAAAACTTACCAGAGTTTCCAGCTTTGTCTTGATATTGCTGAACAGATGCTCATAATTTTGGTCATATCTGTGTATCAGTGTGGGTATGCCCTATTAAGAAAGGGAACAAAGCAGATGCTTGGTCAACAGTTCTTTGTAAGAGTATCTTCTGGACTTGATCTCACAGACTCCAGAACACTAACTTTCAAGTTTCTATGGTGCATCCTGACAGCCCCCATATGTCCTGTATTAAAAAGGACACTCTTGTATTTCAGAAAGCTGTCCTTTAGATTTATTTATTTGTTTTCTTGATTTTGCTCTTGAATTTTCTTCTGTAAAGCAAAATTATAAACATATACAATAACCTTTTTTTAATCCTGATGTACGTCTTTCAGATTTGCCCCCCTTTCAGATTTGTCCTTTATTTTTTTCCAAGAACGTATGTTCACAGTGCACATACCTGCAATGCAATCTTGGGCTTCCCTTGTAGGAATCTACTGACAACTTGCTGCTCGATTTTTTCCAGGTCAAATTCCTGCAGGGCCTCTCCTCCTTTCTGCATGCTATACTGGCAGTTGGACAGAATGATTGGGATCAAATCCTTTTCGACTTCATAACTGATCATGTGCAGATCGGCCACTTCAGCAGGGCTGACAGAGTATCTGTTGAGAAGTAAGAAGGAAAAAGAAGAAAAAACCCAACTGTGCTGTTTATTCAGTATCTGTCAGCTGCAGGGAGAACTGAGAACTACGTACCTATTGGCATCCGTTGAATCCTTTGCTATGGTGTTGACGAAATCATTGTGCAGCTGAATGAGGTAGCTGACCAAGGAGGTGGCACAAAGGCCTAGATCTCTCCGGCGAGGCAAAAGAATTTCAAATGGATCTTTCACCGTGCGGTCCATACTGCAATAATCTTTAGGAAGTTTAATTTCACCTGCAGGGGAGAAGGAAGCCAGAGGCACCATCTTACTGTTGAATTCTCCATTTTAGTTTTGGATAATTTCTGACTTGTATAATGATTTATAGCCATCACATGTGGCCCCCTCTAGATATTGCTGAAGTACAATTTCTTCAGTTCCCCACTCCCTAACTGCATGGCCAATGATCAGGGATGCATAAGGTCAGCAAATTCTAGTGAGCTACAGCTTCTGCTTTACGGGCTAGAGTCTGTAGGCCAGCCAAAGATAATACAATATGTTTTTCCCCCTTTGGTAGTATTGAGGAATCCCTTATTGCTGCCATTTGGTCTGACTGATAAAGTAAGCTTGAGTCTCACCATTTATTTCTATGGATAATCTGAGTTTGTTCCACACATCCAGAAATTTTTCCACTCTGCCTTTCATTTGTGACTTGACACCTAGAGGATGCAAGAAACATAGTAAAAAACAGATGGAATACAGCCAAAATTTATTGCTTTCTGATTTAAAAAAATGAGATAATAAAAGGAACTTTGCTGCAGCAGGCTAAGTTCTATCCACAAGATACACCATTCCTTGTGGCTATCAGTCACACTTATTATTTAATACCCGATAAGCCCAATGACCCTAGTAACTCTGAGGCATCTAACTCAAAGGTTTAATTTAGTTAGTATATTTTTCAGAAAGAGTTCTATAATCTTGGAAGATGCCTAACCATCACAATAGGATAAAATAAAATCCAAATAAGTCATTATCCCTAGGCATAATCTACTGGTAGCTCTTGATTTACAACCACAATTGGGACCAGAATCTTTGTCACTGAACAAAGTGATCATTAAGTGACCTTTCACTCAATGACTGCAATCCCAGCTCTCCCAGTTGCAGTCATTAAGCAACTATGCAAGTTGTTAAGCAGACAGAGGAGGGAAAGCAATTTCCCTTCATGAGTGGAAGTGAACTCTTGCAGTAACCTGCAGAAACAAAGCTTGGATCTTCAGGATCCAACCTTCATTTATACAGATTGCCACAGGATTCCTCCCACCACCACCTCTATGCAGAAAGGAACTTCTGTGGTGGACTGCATGCGAAGCTTGGATCCTGAAGATCCAAGCTTCGTTTCTGCAGTCTGCTGGAGGAATTCATCTTTCCTCCATGTGCAGGAACTGGTTAGCCACAGGAACAGAATTGGGATCTTCAGGATCTGAGCTTCATTTCTCTACCCTAACAGAGTTTGGGTTGCCTCTATGTGCAAAGGGAAGCTCGTTTGAGAGGTTGCACAAATGGGGCTCAGATCCTCAATAGATAACCTCCATTTTGGTAGCTCTTTGGAGGAGTTACCCTCCCTTCTATGCACAGAGAACGTCTTCAAGGAGCTACAGACCTTTGAAATCTGACCTCTGTTTCTGCAGCCCTTTAGAAGAGTTCCCCTCCTTTTCATGCAGGGAAGAGAACTCCTCCAAAGAGCTGCAGAAGTGGAGGTCAAAACCTTCAGGATCTGTGCTCCAGTTTTGCAGCCCAACAGAGGAGTTCTCCTCCTCTCAGCAAGCAGCTCTTTGGCTCTCATTAAGTATCTAGTCCTAAGGGAAGTACTACCAAATGGAGAGGAGAGATTTATGCACCTAGTTCCCACACTTAATGAGAATTTTCAAAATACTAATTTTGTTTGATCTAGGTTGCATCAGTCCTGATGTAGTATCACAGAACAAGGAAATGAAGAAAAGGCAAATTTAAATGATTTGTGCCAGGAATCAAGTTGATAAATATATATGGGGCATCATTGGCCCAAAAGCCAGACTGTTTCCTTCCGTAAACCCTCAAAAGTTGGGGTCAGCAGGGAGGCTTCTGGCAAGGGAAGCCCTTTTTGTGAACCCAGCTTCTGGATGCCCTCAAGAGCTGTCTTCCATATAGAAGGAAGAAAGGTTGACTCAGCCTTCCATCCTTTCGAGGTTGGTAAAAGGAGCCAGATTGTTGGGGGCAATATGCTGACTCTGTAAACCACTTAGAGTAGCGATCACCAACTGGTGGTCCGTGAACCACTGGTGATCCGTGAGAAAATTTTGGTGATCCACAAGAAAATTATTTGCATTTTTTATATTGCACAAAATCAGGGGTCCTCAAACTACAGCCCCCCGGGCCAGATACACGCAATGAATGTTTGTGTTGCTGCAGAGAGTCTCCCCCTTCGGGATCTTTTTGTGCGGGTTGGAGGGGGGCAGAAATTCCGACTTGGGGTCTGCTTCAGCCTCCTGGTTTGGACGAAGGTTGGAGGAAAGCAGCGCTGATGGCGAATAGACGGAGAGCCTTGTTCCAGTGGGACTGCATCAATGCCTGGAACTGGCTGACCCTCTCAGTCCGCTGAGCCTACAGGCGCCGGTACCTGGCCTTGTACTCCTGCAGGTCTTCCCTCTGCTTGGAAAGCCTCTGCTCGTAGTCCTCAGTGAGGTGCTTCTGCTGTGCCTCCTTCTTGGTCAGATCCAATTTGAACTGAGCCAGCTGTTTTGCCAACTCTTTCTCGTGGTGGCTGCCTAGCTCCAACAACTGCTTCTCGTTAGGGCCCTAAGGAGACCGGGCAGGCAGGCGAGGAGTGGCTGGGAGGGGAGGGGCAAGTAGAGGCCGGC
>JANHJO010009307.1:16942-30479 GCA_032468235.1 Pseudoxyrhopus heterurus
TATATATGTGTATATGTGTGTGTGTATATATATGTATATATGTATGTATGTATTTATGTATGTATATATATATATATATATATATATATATATATATATATATAAAAAATCGGATGTCTGTGTGTGTGTGTATGTTCCAGCATAGCTCTCTAACAGCTTGACCAATTTCAACCAAACTTGGTACATATATGACTTACCCTCTAGGAACAAACACCCCTAACACCCATCGGGATGTCTGTGTCCCCTAAAAATAGTGCTGACGGCTTCACAGTACTCCACAAGGGGCTCCCTCTGACTTGCCACACTGCGCGAGAGAACAGCGTGAGGCCCATAGAGGTACTACATCTAGAGCTCGGCCCGACTACAGCATTCCGATAAATAAATACCCGGGTGAAGCCAGGTCATTGGCTAGTAGGTGGATAAAAATGCCAACTCCAGTTTGAATATCTGATTGACTGTATAACGAACTATAATTGTCATAGATGCCTGAAAGCCAAGCACCTCTTGGACACCATTGGCATTCACAAAATCACCATCACTCAATTGTAAAAGCTGTATTGGAACAGCTTTCATCCTGCAATGATACCTTAATGCCATTAAATAACATCTGTCTATCCCAGATCTTTGGCTTTCTAGTTATTGGAATTGTCCCAGTGCTAATTGCCTTGATGGTATTTCCTCCAATAAGTTTGGACTTTGACATCTTATTCAATCTCTTGATATATTCCCTCCCAACCTTCTTCTTAGCTTCAAAGTGCTTGATGTTGTCAGCTTGAAGGATGCCTAAATATTTATAGTGATTGTTTCATTCCCACCTTTGATCTTATTTCCATAGGGCAGTTTGGTTTTTTTTTTTCAGTTTTCACTATTTTTCCTTTATTGATGGCGAGAGTGACTATTTATCCAGTTGCTATTTATCCAGTCTAAAATCCATTGCAATATCTTGGTTTTATATTTGGACAGTGTTGAGCTGTGATTATATTTCAGATGATGTGTTTTCATACTGCTTCAGATTATCTGTGTAAAAGAGGTATAATAGTCTGGTGGATGTTTTGGAGCATTATTATTAATATGATACATTATAGAGTATTCAACATTAATTAGATACTAAGATATGAAAGAGATGTTGAGACTTTAGAAAGATTACAGAGAAGAGCAACTAAGATGATTAGGGGACTGGAGGCTAAAACATATGAAGAATTATTATATCTAGTCTAATGAAAAGAAGGACTGGGATGACATGATAGCAGTGTTCCAATATCTGAAGGGCTGCCACAAAGAAGAGGGAGTCAGCCTATTTTCCAAAGCACCAGAAGGCAGGACAAGAAGCAATGAATGGAAACTAATCAAGGAGAGAAGCAAAGTAGAGCTAAGGAGAAATTTCCTGACAGTTAAAACAATTAATTGGTGGAATAACTTGCCTTCAGAAGTTGTGAGTGCTTCAACACTGGAGGTTTTTAAGAAGAGATTGGACAACCATTTGTCCAGAATGATATAGAGTCTCCTGCGTGAGCAGGGGGTTGAACTAGAAGATCTCCAAGGTCTCTTCCAACTCTGTCATTCTGATATTCCAATATTCTACTAAGTTCACATTAGAAATGCATCCATTAATGGGAAACTTACATAGATCTCAGTGGGATTTATCCTCATAAGCCATAATCGAGCTGCAGTCGCGCAGTGGTTAGAACGCAGTACTGCAGACTACTCTGCAGACTTGCCGTTCAGCAGTTTGGCTGATCGAATCCCACCAGGCTGAAGGTCAACTCAGCCTTCCGTGCTTCTGAGGTTGGTAAAATGAGAACCCAGATTGTTGGGGGCAATATGCTGACTCTGTAAACTGCTTAGAGAGAGCTGTAAAGCACTGAAAAAATGGTATATAAATCTAATGCTATTGCTATCTTAAGAAGAGATTGGACAACCATTTGTCTGAAATGTATAGGGTTTCCTCCTTGAGTAGCGGTTTGGACTAGACGATATCTAAGATCCCTTCCAACTCTGTTATTCTGTTTGTCGACCCTGAAGTTGACCTGACTGAAGCCATTTTGAAGCTTCAGTGTTGTCACCTAGAGCTGAGGGATAGGGAGGGGGAAATAGAGATTAGCTGGGGTTTTGTAGCCAAAACGAAATACTTTCTGCTGGGAACCAAGGACATTCTTACATCTGGTCAGAGAGAGGAGGAATGATGTTACCAGGCAACCGGATGGCACCTTGATTGGACCATATGACTGATTGTTTGGGGAAAGGCAAAAACTTTTACTTTTAATTAGGTAAAAACTGTGGAATCCTTCAGAGTCAGTTTTCACCAGAACTGTGCCAATATGATATATCCAATAAAACAAATTTTTGAGGAATCTACCTGCCTTGGGGTTTTGTTTGCTATGGGTGTATTACTTGGAACCCTGACATTGTTATATATAAAACACTTTCTTCTGCACTTGATTAAAACTAATGCACACAAGGCTAAATTATATGTATGGATCAATTTTATACATGCTATTAACATCTATCAGAAAGAGGTAGGAAATTGGTCAGTCAAAAATTAGGAAAACATCTAGTTGTGATCTGTCTAAGATTTGTACAGACATAATATTTTTTCAGTAGTAAAACATAGATCAATGCAATAAGAAAAATATCAACACTGCATATAGTTTAGCAAAAAGAGGAAATAATAGATGCTATGTGAAAAACATTTGTTTCTTGACACAGCCAGCTTTCTTATTAAAAAAAAAGTTTGAGAAATTGACTCCTTTCTTGATCCAGACTTCAAAGTCTTAGGGAAATGAAGTGCCAGCAACACTGAAATTTATTCTATTCTTCCATTTCCTTCTCCATCATTTGACATATTGAGAAATATGCCAAGATAAAAAAAGAAGAATAAAGAAAGAGAGAACACTCTCATACCTACTGTATATACTCTTACTGAGGAAATCTGCAATCATAATATGGCTGATTTAAAAGGAAATGAAATGGAAAGGGAGATGACAAAGAAGCTGAAATCCCACCTATCCTGAAGTTATTCTGGTGATTAAGAAACTCTTACAATATCCCTATTATTATAATAGTTTGGGCCATCATGGGATTGGGGGGGGGGACTGAGTACTCTGTACATATACAGTGCCCACAGAATCTGCATCTGTCCCTATCAATTTAAATATACAGACAGCATACTGTTTCTCTTGTTCTTCAATTTGCATACATTTGTCTATTTATTTGTTTATATATAGTTTTTTTAAAAAAACAATGTCATAAGAACAAAACCACAAATGCAACATTCAACCATTTGTTAAATTATAGCACCATCAAAGTGGTAATACATGCTGAGAAAGATCAACTTTGGGTGAGTTATCAAGTTTTCAGTCCCATATTTTCCCCCCCTGCATAGACAGAAATATGCAACAACAGCAAAGCCCTGAAAAGATAGTCAGAGAGGTGGGAAGCAGAAAAAATATCAATCAAATCATGATAACAATCCTGATTATTCACTGCATGGTGGAAGACAGATAGGCAACCAGAGGCCTACAGCCTGCATATAAACCCAGCACCCCTGTTTCTTCCTCCAAAGCTCTGATAAAGAATAAGGCTAAAGTGTTTCAGGTGTAAAATAGATACCTTTAAAGACTTATCCAAACAGCCTCCATGCTCCAGAAGAAGGACAGTCCACTAATCATTTCTGGAGTATATAGCCATATGCCACCACCAGTAGTTTATCATCTGCTTTTAGCTGAAGCAGCCCAAGGATGTGGAAGTTAGTATACATTCAGGTACTGTGTATGAGCAATGTAGGATACATTGATATGCATGATATTCTTGGTTGATACATTTGTGGCCACAATTGATTTTGCTGGTATCCCATGGGACATGCTCCTATCATCTGATCTCTGATTTGTTCTCCCATATACAACCCTCTCTCAACTGTGAAGGAAACCTGAACCAACCTTCAGCAACTACTTTCCTTCTTTAGACAGATTGGTTGGTCAACTGCTTTAAGGCATACAATCGGAGCTGTGTGCTGATAATTTTATGCCCATCTCTTTGCCTCTAATGCTCTATGCAGGAATGACAGTTTTTTGGAGGCTATGGAAGTGTGTCCCCAGTTGAGTTTAGAGAGGATCCACAAGTGTTTTCTGTGTGTTTGTGTCTTTCTGTGTTTGTTTGTGTGTGAGACAGAGGGAGAAAAAGAAAGAGATAGGTTTTAATGATTGCATAATTGTGAAGGATCTATATGCATATGTACTGTATATGTAATTTGGCACAATTTAAATATCTAAATACATATAGATAAATATTGACAATGCCTCATAATATTTTCTTTTTACAGCAGCTATGATTTGGACATCAAAAGGAAAGAATTTGGAACTTGAAACGGAAGAGTAAGACATAATAATGGGGAGGTAAATCAAGATAAATATAAAACACAATCATTTCATTCCTTCTTAAAAAAGGAAATATTTCTGTAAATTCCCATTCTGTAAAAAACATTTTAGGAGCATTTAAAATATATACAACTTCTCAATACGTAAAATTATGTAAAGAGATGTATGTTCGTTGTTTGTCTAGACTGTATGTTATAAATTTTGTTGTTAATTGTATTTTAATAATAAAATCATTATTTAAAAAAAGTAAAATATATACAACTAGCTGATAACCTGACATTGCTCGGATATTTATTTATCCCAATCCTGTATTAGACA
This sequence comes from Pseudoxyrhopus heterurus, assembly GCA_032468235.1. Lineage (NCBI taxonomy): Eukaryota > Metazoa > Chordata > Lepidosauria > Squamata > Pseudoxyrhopus > Pseudoxyrhopus heterurus. Next base: position 21,634 of record JANHJO010009307.1, read on the forward strand.
GGAAAATCGTATAGTCGGGACTCACGCTGTTGTACTGTCTGTCGCGCAGCATTGCAAGTCTTCTATTCCTCTTCTCGGGAGTTTGTTGTCTACACTGGTGTTTCATTTTTTTGATTGCACTTGGCCAATCGACTAAAGTTTCCTTGGAGGGCTGAGAGGGAGCCCCCTTGTGGAGAACTGTGAAGCCATTACCATGGCAAGTCTACTATGCTGTACAGTAGAAGCCATTTTAAGGCACAAACACACCCCAAGGTTTTAGGGGTGTCTTACCCCCACAGTATTTGTTTCTAGAGGATAAGTCATCTGTATACCAAGTTTGGTTGAAATTGCTCAAGACGTTCCAGAGTTATGCTGGAACGAATACACACACACACACACACACACACACACACACACACACACATTTAGATAGATAGATAGATAGATAGATAGATAGATAGATAGATAGATAGATAGATAGATAGATAGATAGATAGATAGATATAGATTATTTCACATGCTGAATATGTCTGAATTGATAGTGTGGCAGCAAGGAAGGATAGTAATTGAATAAAAAAGTCACCTCTACCTGAGAAACCAAATATTCATGCAGAATAATCAATCCAGAGGCTGAAATTCCAGCAGGATCCACACTTAAGCACTTGTGTCAGTCTGCCCAGCCTAAGTTACCACCTGTATCTCCGGCGCTGAAATATAACTGCAATTCCATAAGCCCTCTAGATTCAACTGCTTAATTTTCTGCTTCAAAACCTTTGGCCTCTTAAACTGAATCCGTGCATCCACAGAAATTTGACAGTCATAAAAGCGTATCCCGTAGCTGCATTCATCAATCTTATCTTTTCTTGAGTTTTCCTATTCCTGGGTATCTGATCGGACTGCATTTTTCACACCTTGTAAATAGCAGGGATTTAAAATATGATCTCATTCACAACAGGATGTAATCCAGTAGAAATTATTACAGAAGGCATTTGGAGAAAGCCGTGCAAAAATAAATAGGAGATACGGATTGAAACTTTTGTTTTTCAGTGCTTGTCTGCAAACCACTTATCCCACGTGATAACATTTACTTGCGATAAGGAATGATTGGCAGTCACTATCATTTTAATAGCTCTGCTGTATTACGTAATGCTTTGTCTTCAGATGAATATCTTACCACTAGCATTCAGGCATGAAATGAAGAATGGTGCCTGCTGCTTCCAAATGCTATTTTCATGGTGGCAGTGGCACCTTCCCCCACGTCCTTACCTCCTCCCTCGAAGAGAGGACAGCCATTCCTTTGATGAAAACTAATCAGCATGCAAGGATGATATTGAATTTGTACTAACATAGACTTCCGAAGAGCAAGTTCAGGCAAACATACAGTAGGAGCCACACCCTGGCATAAAGTTTCAAATCATGATAATGAAGTCCTAGCATCACTCATCCCATCAAGTCAGGGCAGGGAACTGGAAGCAGAGCTTATTAGACGATTGCAAAAACTTGCTCTGCTATTACTAAGTCCTGCTAAAATTCAGGAATTAATTTACAGCCAAGTAGCAGAGCTGTGGGAGAGAACAAAAAAACAACCAAAAAGGTTTAGAACAGGATTATGACCAAAAAAACAATATGCTGCATGTGATCCTGGTATTTGCCATGCAGTATATGTGGATAAAAAAGACTTTTCAGCTGTGTGTACTTTAAGTTTTGTGTAGATTACTGAGCTCTAGTTAAAACAAATACATTTACTTGAGGAATTTGAGTTTAATAGACTTTGCCTCAAATAATGAAGATTACACAGAAAAAAAAACACACCAAAAAATATAAGGGAAAAAAAAAACCCAGTATAATGCTAATTTTTTACCCATTCTGTCAATCTGAACAGGGACTACAGAGTCATAAAAATGTAGGGTTTTTTGGTCAAGTTAGATAAAGCCAAACTTGCTACTTCCCTTTCTCTCCCATAAATATGTGCATGGGATACACATGTGTATGTAAGTGTGTAAATGTGTAAGTGTAAGAAATCACAAGCGTACAAGAATAAGGCCAGGATAATAACAACAAAAGCCCAATTCACATCAATTAAATTAACTGCCTGTAAAATATGATGTTCTGTTTACAAAACCCATTCATCTCTCTTTGTATATTCCAATCACTTGTTTTCATATAAATCACTCTCACAGAGAGAAACATAGAAGTATATGGACATCCCTACCATCTTTCCTTCCAACAGAATCTGGGGAAAAGGAAAGGGAACTGGAAAAGGGAAGGGAACTGGAAAAGGATGGAGACAAGGAAGGGCCAAACAGGATGGAGAGGACCAAGTGTAAGGGATAACCAGACAGGTAGGAAAAATAAAGACAAACTACTGGTATTTAGATGTTATCAAACAGTTAAAGTCACAAGCCCCCACTAATTTTCAGGATGTTCTTCAAAAGACATGCATTCTTTGTGACCATTTTCATTTCTTGCTCTTTCTTTCATTTCATCTTCTTCCTCTCTGATCAGATATTATAGGATGCCTCTTTTTCTCTCCCCTTCCTCACAAAGCAAGGAGGAAAACTCTCACCCTTTTAATCAGTAAATACGACGTGTACTCTTCAAAACTGTTCTAAAGAATTCTGATATTCTCCAAAGGTGTGCATATTCTACGCAAAAATATTCACGTAATATTTGTTCCTCTGGATTTGTCAAAATTTGTCAGTTTGTAGGATTGTTATTGTTAGTTGCAAAGTCATGTCCGACCCATCGCGACCCCATGGACAACGTTCCTCCAGGCCTTTCTGTCCTCTACCATCCCCCGGAGTTTGTAGGATAGTACTTTGCAATTGAATGTGCAGTAGCCATCAAAATTTGATATTATTTGGCAGACAGAATGAAAACACAATTAATATTTTCTAGCATGTAGCAATCAAGCTCAAAGGTATTTGATGGCCAATGTGTAACAAACATAATTTTTGATTGTATTAGATATGTAGCAACAAACATTTGATAGCATTAAAAGCAAGATATAGCCAATAAGAGTCAACCACTGAGAGCATCTAGTGTGTGCATCAGCATTTAGTGATTTTAGTCAGTTTTTCATTAGGTTATAAAGTGTTATAAAAATAAAAAATATGAAAGCAAATAAAAGGGCAGGGAGCATTAGTGATTTCAACTCAAAGACTTTCAGCCATCTTAGGAAACACTGTATTAATCAGAGCACTATAGTCACTCGTTTTTTAAAAAATTATACAAGTTATTAAAGCTTTCTAAAGTATAGGCAATATATATAATAATGCTGAGATAAGTGAATGTTAATGGAATAGACACATATAGAAAGAATTAATATAAAATTGAATTAATACAATATTAATAGAATGAATTGAACTGATTTAAGAAAAATGCAAAGGTATAGAGATAAAAATGGGAATTAAGGTGTTGCCTGTATCGTTTGGAAAAGATAATGGAGATGATTTGAATAAGAGAAATGTGATAAAATATGATAGAGCATTAATATATTGTTATGAATTATGGTGATGTAAATGTAACCCAAAACAACTCTGTTCGCACATAAGATTTATTTGTAAAGGGAAAAAACAATAAAACTTTTTGGAAAAAAATAAAAAATAAAAGTATGTGCAATTAGTCTTGGCAATTAGTCTTCACCTTACAACAATTCATTTAGTGATCGTTCAAAGTTACAACTGCACTGAAAAAAGTGACTTATGACCATTTTTCACACACAAAACCATTGCAGTATCCCCATGGTCACGTGATCAAAATTCAGATGCTTGGCAATTGACTCATACTTATGACGGTTACAGTGTCCTGGGGTTATGTGATCATTGTTTGTGACCTTCTGATAAGCAAAGACAATGGGAAAGTCAGATTCACTTAACAATCAGGTTACTAACTTATCAATTGCAGCATTTCCCTTAACAACTAATTTAATAACTGCAGTGATTCATTTAATGGTGGCAAGGAAGGTTGTAAAATGTGGCAAAATTTATTTAACAACTGTCTCATTTAGTAACAGAAATTTTGGGGGCTCGATTGTGGTCGTAAGTAGAGGACTATTTGTAGTCATGTAATTGAAAAAAAGCCCTATTCAGATAAGCATCAATTGATACTCATCAGGAGTACTGAGACTGGGATGCCCAAGTCCTGAGCCTTTTAATTAATAATTCCAATTAACAATTTTAATAAAGGAGTGTAGGCAGTGCTTATCTTGTGCAAGTTACATAAAGTTGAAGGCAATAGCCAAAACTGTAGCAGAGCGAAATAAAATCAGAACGGTTAGGCAGAATATAACAATGAAATGTTATTAGAAAAAAATGCATAATTCTTCACTTAGGAAAGAAAAAGAACAACGCACAAATATAGAACGGTGGATATGCGGCCGACTAATAGTGCTTGGGCAGATGTATTGGAATAGGACTCAATTATAAACTGAGTCAGCGGTGTGATGTGATTGCAAAAAGGCAACTGCAATTGACACTACATCAACAGGCGTATAACTTCCAAATCACAGAAATTAATAGTTTCACTTCTTTCTGTATGGTATCCACATTGAATATCGCAGCTGCTGCTTGACAACATACTTCAAGCAGGTTCAGAGAAAGATATCATTAGAGACTATAACATTAAAAAGAGAAATTAAAAAGAGCCTTAAAAAGAGAAATAGGGAGGATATGGTAGTACTTCAGTTGCCTAAAATGATATAGGAGGGTTCAAGTGGAGGCTAATGAGCCATCTTCTGGGTTATTTGATTCTTACATAGAGTTGGTGGTTAGAATCAATTACCTAAATGGCTCCTTCCAATTTTATGATTAATTCATGCTGTAAAACTCTAGCTTTCACTGTGTCTGCTTCACCCAAGCAGGACAGCTTCCATTTTTCTTTCTTTTCCCACAATCAGAGTTTAAAAGCAAGACTGAAGAAAAAGAGAACAGTGCTTTCCCCATTCTGCAATTTGAGGAATATAAGGGTACTCTAAGACCAACGTCTGATAGCTAATGTGGAGATGCCTGGGCCCTTCAAAACTGAAAATAGCATTAAAAATAAAAATTTTTTCCAGAATGCTATTTAGAATATATTGAACTGAAAACACAGGTAAGTGTTATGTATGAAATAAAGCAACAGGCTTCAAAGAAAAAAAAAGTGAAAAAAAGTAATGTGTAGGCTCGTCTAAGATGGCGATTATTCCCCAGACAAAACTTGCTTTGAATTCTTGTCTTGAACACATACAAAATCAAATCAAATCCTAATATATTTGATCAAGTTACTCATGCAGTTAAAAGTCCAAATGAATTAGAGACCTTTAATAATTTTGGAATATTTCCCTGTACAATTCAGGAAGCAGATTTAGAATGTTCCTTTCCTTCTCCGTAGCCAGCAAACTTTTTTCTTTAAAAAAACAACAACCACAAACCTCCAGCAAGTTCCTCCTTTACTATTTGACTGTCATGGAAGGAAGTTGTTCTCAATAGCAATAGCGCTTAAACTTATATACTGCTTCACAGTGCTTTTACAGCCCTCTCTAATTGGTTTACAGAGTCAGCCTATTGCCCGCAACAATCTGGGTCCTCATTTTACCCACCTCAGAAGGATGGAAGACTGAGTCAACCTTGAGCCTGGTGAGTTTCGATTTGCCAAATTGCAGGCAGCCAGCAGTCAGTAGAAATAGTCTGCAGTACTGCACTCTAACCACTGCACCACCGTGGCTCAATGCATATAGATTTCACTTACTAAGAGAACTGGTTGCTTTACAGGTAAACTATGGGCCTGTCTTGAATTAATGGAAATGTAAGCTTGGTTTACTATAGATGCCCTTTATGTGTGCTATCTCACTATTCGAATATTGATTTCAATTCCAATATTTGACAGTGGTTCTCAATTTGTGCTCAATGAACCAATGGGGGGGGGCGATATAATCACAGGGGGTTCACAAAGACTTGAAGAAATGTTATGATTTAAATCATGAATTAAGTCTTGGTGGTCTGTGACCATGGTGCGTGGCCACAAAAGGTCTGTGGTGAAGAAAAGGTTGAGAACCACTGGGCTATAGTGTTACGTGAATATACAGTAAGGTCAATAAGTGAATTTAAATTAAAAATAATTGAAATATTTCATTTGAAATACATTTGGCAAGCTTCCAACATAAATGATTGTGCGTGAACCAACAAAACAAGCCTGGCCACATGAATTTGGTAGAAGTTAGTTTTAGAAAGATGTTAGGATATACAGGGAAGAAAAATATAGGGCTGATAGAATAATTTCAAAGTTGATAGGAAGAAACAGCTGTCTTCCTTCCTTCCTTAGTAGTTTGCTGATCCAGGTGCTTCACACCTGGAATAAATGACATATTTGGAACACACCTTTCATTGCAACCTTGTAGGATGAAAAGATTCTCCTTTGTCCAGTTTTGTTTCGAAGCCTTTCCCAACTAGACCCCAGCCATCTTAAGCTATTATAACAAACGAAAAGGAGATGGAACATTGATTTTGTAGGCTAAGATGTTTGATTGCATTTCATTAATCCATGGACTACAATTAGCTATTCTCTGTCTTCAACATTTGCAAACCACCCATTATTCATTTACTTCTCCAGAAACTTTTTTTTTTAATTCCAGAGTGTAGCAAGAATTTGACCACAGAAAGAAAGTTAAGGCCCATCTTTAAGACTGTGATGCATTTTCCAGTGTTTAACTTTTCAGGTCTTTTCCATCTGATAGTATTAATTATGCAGTTAAGTCACTCTGACATGCTATGCAAGTCAGTACTGGGTCCCACTCCAGTAGTGACCTATTATGCCAATTTGCTGAAACATCTAACAGATATCAACAAAAAAGTTTACTTTTAAGGAATGCTGTGGGTTGGGATGACATTCCTGGGGAAACAATGGAAGGTTGAATCAAGAAGCAAAAAAGGGCCCTGGCAGTTTATTTAGCCTGAGTCATTCTTTGAGAGGAGGAATGTTAATGAGTCAGGATTTCAGTGATCCAAACTGGTATTGATGTAGAGATTAGGAAAATAACAGCCTGAAGGAGCAAGGGAAAAAAAGCATTTAAAATGAGCAAAGAAATCCACTTCCAGTGGCATCGATCTCTTCAATACTGAAGCTTAAGCACTACAAGAAACATAAATAAGTGTCTCTTCCTCCTTCCCATGTTTGAGATTTCTCTAGGGGAGAATCAGTAATAAAGTAGATGTTGCAAGAATGTGGGACTGCACTGGCCTTTTTGCTTCAAGTGAGGCGCTCCAAGTTAATTATTTCACATGGTGAGTTTGAGTTTACTTGGAAATCAGAATCATAGCGAAAAAGATTGGAGCATTACTGAAAGCAAAGGATAGACAAATCTTCCTAAGGTATACCATTTTAGGTTTGTATAATATAGCGAATGCAAGCAGTATGCCAGCCAGATGTAGTGTGGCCCAGTCAGGTGCCCCTACCTCTAATACCTGCCTAAGACTGCAAAACTGTGTATCAAACATGTATCAGTTTATAGTTAATGAGCTATACTTGGCCTAAGTAAAGGTAAAGGTTCCCCTCACACATGCATGCTAGTCGTTCCCGACTCTAGGGGGCAGTGCTCATCTCCATTTCAAAGCCGAAAAGCCAGCACTGTCCGAAGACGTCTCCGTGGTCATGTGGCCAGCATGGAACGCTGTTACCTTCCCACCAAAAGTGGTCCCTATTTTTCTTTGCATTTTTACATGCTTTCGAACTGCTAGGTTGGCAGAAGCTGGGACAAGTAACGCGGCACTAGGGATTTGAACCGCCGAACTGCCGACCTTTCTGATCTTAGCCACTGAGCCACCATTTTGTGCTGGGCCTAGTAGGTCCCAAATTGAAAAGTCAGTTATTATGAACTACATAACCATCTCTAATAGATTTCAGTAAGAATCTAAAAGCAAACCTGTAATCACGAAAAATTGTTCCATGGGGCCATATGTGACTATAGAGTTCCTGTATTTATTACACAATACCTACATCATCTTGGAGCCAACACAATCATATATTTAAATGCAGGTAGTCAAATTGGTTTCATATCCATAAATGCTTTTATAGACCAGACATAAACTGTTCTTATGTACACATGTTGCTAGTGATAACTAGAATATTGCTAGTGATAACTAGTTGCTAGTGATAACTAGAATATGTAATTCCAAAATAAAGGTTGCAAAGAAAAACAATGTTCAAAAATTGCCCAAGTCCACACTCTTGCTGTAATCTTAGCCTGGATGATAACAGGCCTTACTGCCAACTAATCCCACCTGCAAAGGGATATTGGCATATAGGGCTGCCAAAGGAAAGGAGATACCTTATAAAGCCTCATCCTTTAACCTCCGTGCATTCATTTGTTGAGGAAAGGTACTGGGAGCAAGTTCCATTTCATTTTTTCAGGTGTATTCGGGTATATTTCATGAATGAGACCTTTTCCAAGCAGCCAATTTTGCTTCCAATCCCCTCCCATCCCACTTCCTTATGTGGCAAGTGGGAACAGATAAATAGGATTGAGAAAAAAAATCAATGCTGGCTTTTTAGTCTTTAGTCTTTTAGTCAAATCCATCCATAAAGAAGTTTCAGCTATAGGCACATCCATGTTTACCATTTAGATTGCTCACATCCTGTTGTCATTATGGCTTGATTCTAACTAAGAAACTTGTGTTCTGACTGAGATAAGTTGTCAACAACTTGCAAGGTGTTCAGTTTGGATTGCAAGGTACCATGCCTGCGCATGGGACAATTCTCTGCTACTATTCTCTCCCATTTTTCCTGAACAAAACTGATTTATTTGGTTTTTGTCTAAATGTGATAAATATACACACCCATTCAGTTTTGTTTATTAATATTCAAATTACTTAAATTCTTCCACAAGTATCTGA
>JANHJO010009308.1:8168-32720 GCA_032468235.1 Pseudoxyrhopus heterurus
GAGGGAGAGGGAGAGGGAGAGGGAGAAGGAGAGAGGGAGTACATACACACCGAGATAGATTTTACTCAAATCCAAACATATTGTGCATATCCAATGGCCACGTTATTTTTAGAAACTTGCATGAATAATTTAATTATCCAACTACCTTAATTTAGACAGCCAATTAAGATATACAGAAGCCAGAGTGCTATAGCAATAATGCTGATAGAAACTAATGTTCACAATTTAAAAAAAGGCATAGGGAGTTTTTTTTTCAAAAAAAATAATCTACAAATGATTGCAGGATGGGAACTCTGTTATCTTCTACATAAGAAAATGATCATTTGTTAATTTTTGACCATAGTATAAACCATTCTTTCTTTCCTGAATTCCAAATGGAATTTTGTTTTGTTCATCTTTCTATTTGTCTCTCTTTGAAGCAAATTTGAACATACACTCAGGATCTTATATATTAATTTGTTGATACATTGTGATCTATTTACCAGTTGATACATTGTGATCTATTTACCTGTCTATGCACTAAGAACAAAGCTTCATTTTTTTCATTTTGATTTTAAAAAAATATATAGCAGACCTATTTATTTTTTTAAAAAATGGATTGTAAAATCCTAATTCTATTATAAGACTTCTGGGCAAACAACCATCATTATCACAGCAAAAATTGTATACAAATATGTAGAAAGCATGGCCCTTTTTAAAATCAAACCGTAATTTATTTAGCTGTATCTTGAATCAAGATTTTGTGTGCTAATTTTTATTTTGGGGGGATTAGACGGATATTCCCCAATTTGTTTCCTCATTTTATGGACCTTGGAAGGATGGAATACTGAGTCACTCTCAAGCCCTATCAGGATCAAACTCCAGACTGTGGGCAAAGTATAACTTTGTTGTTGTTAGTCGCAAAGTCATGCCATCGCAACCCCATGGACAACGTTCTTCCAGGCCTTCCTGTCCTCTACCAACCCCGGGAGTCCATTTAAGCTCACGCCGACTGCTTCAGTGACTCCAGCCAGCCACCTCGTTCTCTGTGATCCCCTTCTTCTTTTACCCTCAATCGTTCAACGTATAACTAGCTGTGTAAAATAAAAAAAAATTGTTTCAATAAACTTCAGTGACCTGTTAATATGCTAATATAAATATGCAAGCTCCGATACATATTTAAAGGAGCCCTGGTGGCACAGAGGGTAGAATGCATTATCGCAGGCTAACTATACCCACAGTCTGGAGTTTATCCTGATAGGGCTTGAAATTGACTCAGTCTTCCATCCTTCAAAGGTCCATAAAATGAGGAACCAAACTGTTGGGGGGAAATGCTGACATTGTAAATTGCTCAAAGAATGGGGTGGTATAGAAGTCTAAGTGCTATTGCTATTGCTAAATGGGAATCACATGGCAAAAATGTACCCAGATATACAGAAAAATCAGCTGCGTCCCATGTGCCAGATCTGATTACACTGGTATACATTCAATTTCAACTTGCTTAGACTATTGCAGGTGTGAAAAATTCAAATTGTCCAGAATACAAATGTAACTATAGTAAGGACATGAGTCTCTTATTAAAATAATTTGACTGAGATATAGTTCATTTCTTTGCACAGTTTAAAGTGCTGTGTAGGACCTCTGCATAGGCTCCAAGTAATATACTGTGGGACTGTTTGAGAGACTACATTCTCCCAAGAGAACTCGAGACTTATGATCTTAAAATACTCTTTTTATAGGACCTCCCCTTTCAGACACTTATATAAGATATATATGCATCATGCTCACCACTTGTCCTAGGATTTCTTGGTGATGGATACCAGATTTAGTGTATTTTTGTAGCCATTTCCACCACTAAGCAAATACATTTTTAATGAGAAGCTTTTAAACATTTAAATTCATTGCTGAAATTGGTTTTAATCTGGGAGATGTTATAATATTTCTTTGAGATTTTGTAAGCTATTTTTTAGTGGAAAGGCAAAATAATGATTTTATAGATTTTTAAATATTCTGAAGAAATGGCTACCCTAAAATAAAATCAGCCATTTTGTACAGGAATATATGTATACATTTATATGTGTGTGAGAGAATGTGAAAATGTGAAAAAGAGTAAGAGAAAAAAAGTGCGAAGCTAATCAATTCCCAAAACCCCCTTTGGGCAAACGAATAAAATAATGTAAAGTACAGATAAACAAATAAATGTAAAGTATGCAACTTCTCAGTTTTGGTGTGCATTTATTTTCTGTTCCCAGCCTTTCATTTTCATTCCTATCTTTGCCAGTTGCTGTGGTAGCTCATATCTTATCTGATAAATGTGCACTCTGTACTTGACAATGACTGAAGCTGACAAATATTTTCCAAGATGTCATTTGCAATCACACAGGTTCTTGAAGTATCTTTATTTTTTGCTTGAGTACTGTGGCAATGGATGTTAATGTGGTATAAATGAGCATGTCAGCTCTCTTGCACCTGTGCTGACAAGTGCTAGGAAGGCTTGTTTAAGCCTGACATGTGAGGAGACCTTTTGCTGTCCCTCATGGTTACATCAAACAGAGATATATCTGTACTGGCCTTTTTAAATGTATATAATACTTTTCTAATATTTTAATGTCTATTATCTATACAAATTTCTCAGTATTTAGAATTGTATAACCATACATTCTAGTTTTCATTTTCCCCTATAAATTTTCATATTTTTTACATATATTTTTTCTCCATGTTTTTACCAGAATTTCTTCTACTGGCCATCTCAACCAATGAGATATCCTGACATGAACAGTATTAAATGACAATGTACCAATGGGATTTATGATATCAAACAAAGTCCCATTGTTGCCTTCCCTGTGAGAGAGAAAAGATCCATCCAATGAATGAATTAACTGTTTGTCAGAAAGATATAGCAAGATTTGGCCTAATGCACTCCTATTTATGCACAGCTATAACTGAAAGCCGTGGTGGTGCAGTGGTAAGAGTGCAGTACTACTTCTGCTGATCACCAGCTGCCAGCAGTTTGGCAGTTCGGGTCTCACCGGCTTAAGGTTGACTCAGCCTTCCATCCTTCCGAGGTCAGTAAAATGAGGACCCAGATTATTGGGGGCAATATGCTGACTTTGTAAACCACTTAGAGCGGGCTGTAAAGCACTGAAGCGGTATATAAGTCTAAGTGCTAAAGTTCATCTATACCTTGCTCTGAGTAATTAAAGATAACAACCTGATCATTAAGCAATGAGGAAACATCTGCTCTTGGCAATTAATACCAAAATCCATAAGGATATATTTCTACATATAACAGTCAAATTCTGGGATGTAGAGTAAAGAGATTAGCCTTCCAGAACAGAATACTTGAGATGGAATGTTGGATTCTTTTATGTATACCAGGGCTGTCAAACTTCTGGCCTGCGGGCTGAATGTGTCACACTCACACCTGGTTTAGCAAAGAGAAAGAAAGTCATGATACATCACATGATGCCGCCATGATGACATAAGTTTGACACCCCTAATGTATACTGTCCTTGTGTGCATCAGTTCTTTGCACAGCCCTAATACATATTTTTTAGATGTTTCTCTTTTTCATATAACATGGCTTCTGGACACCTGTATTGCCAGTTAGTGTACATCTGAAAGTATTTATTTATTTAAACAATTTATATGGCCACGCATCTTACAGCAGTGACTCTAGGTAGCAAGCAGAAGATTAAAACTGAAAAGCAGCCCAACACAATTTGCTGAAATAAACAACCCAAAGCCATCAATATAACACATGCCGTAGTCTAAAACATTCCATATTCACAGTCAGTAAAGAAAAAACAACCAAATCAATCAACCAGCAGGGCTCATTTAACATCCTAGCCCAAATGCCAGACAGAACAGTCAAAAGTCTTTAATGCCTTGAGAAGGGCCATTAAAGGTTGGATCCATCTGGGTTTCTTGGACAAAACTGTTCCATCAGTAGATGCTGCTACAGAGCAGGCATGACACCTAGGTCCCATAAAAAAATATTACTTAATAGAGGAAACCTGGAGCATGCCCATCTTACACGTTTTGCAAGTAATCTGGCCTTATTTAATGTGAAGTTTTATAAATGATATCAAGTATCATGAATTCTACTTGGATATTGACTAGATACCAATGTAACTCATTCAGCAATGATACTATATGAAAATATTATGAAGAAGATTAAAATGTTCCTGTTGGCATTCTCAGCCAATGTAATAAGGCTTGAACTTCAGTAAAAATTCTGATTTGTACTGCTATGACACCATGTAGCCATGCTGCTGTTTCTTTCTAAATATCTGGAGCTAAATACAGATCACATTTCAAGTAAGTTAAGTTTCTTTATCACAAGGCCTAAAGTTGTATAATTAACCAAAAAGGTTAAGAAGTTTGAAATGGTGAGAAGTCATAGCATAAGAGCAAGTGTGATACTGAAAATTCTGGCAAATGACTTTCTACAGCCTAGAAAAGTGCTCCCCACCCCCCGCGCCCATGTTAGATGTACTGAGCCCAGCTCATCACATGCTCTGGGCCTTAAAGAAATAGAGGTGAATGTATGAGTTCAACAGAGCAGGGCAAGTCCTGTCCTGTTACTTCATGGGGAGGGTGTACAATCTTATCCAGTCAAAGATATTATCTATCAGCTTATCTATCAGCCATGTGACATGGAAATATGAGTGTTCTAGCAACTGGGATAGAGAAAGTTTGCTGGCAAATATCCTTTAAAAATGAGTAAGATTGAAAAAGAAAAGAAGAATGGGCAACCTCTTATCATTCTTGTTCCAAAGGTGCTTTTTCGGGAGGTAACTGGACTTTTTTTTTTCTCTTCATTTTGAAGATGCTTTGTTTCTCATCCAACTGCGGCTCTGACAGGATAGTGGGAATGGAAGGATTTATATTCCTTGAAACAGGACCTCTCATCCAAGAAGCTTCTGTATGGAAAGTATAATAACGATATAAATCCTTCCATTCCCCATTGCCCTGTCAGAATTAAAGAAGCTTCCTGGATAAGAAGCGAAGCATCTTCAAAGAAAACAACAACAAAGTCCAGTTGCCTCCTGAAAAAGCACCTTTGGAACAACCATGACCTGGACGACTGAGAATCTCTACAGACTCGTATCATTTTCTTTCCTTCCACAGGGCCCCCACTTTACAAAATTAAAGTACCCCCCAAAAAGCTAAAGGGTAGGGTGCCTTAGAAGCAATTATTTAATATTGTCATTCAGCCGCAGGAACAGCAGTACATTTTCATCAGTTCTTGTTCACTCCAATATCAAGAAGCACGAGTGGAGAATGGCTTCCATTGCTCTCTGCTTAATGCCTGCTGCTTTGCTTCCAAATCACCCTGCCAAGACCAGGTCAATAGCCTGTAATCCAGTCTTTCTCAACCTTAGTATTTCAGTGGTTGGGGAATTCTGGGAGTTAAAATCAACATATGTTAAAATTGCTAGAAAAACACTGTTACCCTCATAATGTGGAATCATTTTCATCCTTATCCTCATTATCACAAGTTTCAGTACAGGAGCCTAATGGTAACTCTAAAAGACATTCAAAAGATTCCAAATGTTCCAACCTCAACACAGCCAACTATACCTCCTAATTTATAATATTTGCTTGAATTTCAAACCAAAATCTGGAAAAAAAAAACATGCATTTTATATCAAGCTTGAAAAATTAGAATACTGTTTGGGCCATTTAAAGGTTTTACACATCTCTAGAGAGTAGCTGATAATTTTCTGCTACTGTCTCCAAAGCAGAAAATTTTAGCTACTCTGAACTCTCTAATGTGCTGAATTCTGTACCCATTTCTGCAGATGATTTTTTTTTTTTACTTTGGCTACATTGTTCCTGCCCACTTTGCCATGACTTCTCTTCCTGGGTTAGATTTTCATACACACACACACACACCAAAAAACCTGATTCTTGAAAAAAAAACCATGTTAACTTTCAAAGGCAAGTTAAGTCTTAAAGCAAGCAATATCAATCAAGAAAAATACTCTGAGATTATCCTATCCTTCACCAATAGGTTACATCAACTCCTCCTTCCATTTTGTTGCTTATTCATTACAGTAATTCATTGCCTTTTATACCCAACGGGCCTCGAAGCTGAAAAACAACATTAAAAGAGTTACATTAAAATAGACAAGATATAGCAGGACAGAGCAAATTATACAACAAATGTAAAAGTAAATTCAGGCTCATCAAAAGCCAGATATAACAAAATCGCTTTTACAGACTCCCTCGGGCTAATGAAAGATGAAGCCAAACTAATTTTGTAAGAAAGGAAACTCTGGACCAAGCAACTTAAAGTCTTTTGCTACTGTTAACGTGTAACTGACATTTTTAAAATATATATTGTTAATTTTGAGCAAATGCATAGTGAAGGGTTATACCTTACTCCCAGCCTAGCAAGTAATAAGCAAGAAGTTCTAGTATTTCAATTCTAAGCCAAAGCAACAAGTCTGAATTGTTTAAGTGTAGTCTACAAAAGTACACTGGAAAGTAGATCCCAGTCACATAAATCTAGGTAAGGTTGCTTTTCAGTTATTTTTTTCTGGCTTACACAATGAACACTGAACATGTGTTTGGTTTCTTGTAACATAGAACAATGAAGTACAAGAAAAAGAATGGTCATTTTCAAGTCAAGAATGACAAGAATAAAAATGATGAAGCCTGAAGTGCCCCCTTGATCCTACTAATCTTACGTTTGGTGTTATGACAGGAAAGTATGTAATGAAAAATAGAAATGTTACATGCTACCAGATTCATTTTATGACTGAATTTCTTGGTGCCTTGCTTGATTTTTCATAGACAAAAGACAGAAGTTGACAAGGTATGTGTCCATGTTCTGCTAGTGTTGGTAAGAGGGATTTTATACTCATTTTGTTATTTCATGTTTTCCTTTTCAGGTTTCCATGGACACACACCTTTGCCTATGACTAAAAAAAAAGATGAGTATACATCATTTCTGTCAAAAACTAGGACAGTTGTGAATGTTTCTGTGTTTCCATAGAAACACAAATGTGTTGGCGTACTTTATTATCACACCCCTTTGTGCAGCATCCCAATTTCAGTAAACACAGACAAATGTTTTCATCTCATGTGCAATATACCATGTTACAACAAGAAGGCTTTTCTGTAGTAATGAGTATCTATTCTTCAAGACTGAAGTACCACAATGGACTATATATCTGCATCATAACCCAAGTCACACATAAATCATCAGACAGACATTCCTATGGCTTGCAAATAGATAGGATATTATGCCTTTTTTAGGACTCAATATACAAATATATGACAGCTAAATGTGATTTCATTTGCGAGTGTGTGCTTTTTGCTTGGAAAGGAATAAATTCATCTTGTAGAATCTAGGTGAGACTTTTTCTTGTTTTTAAAAAATTATACATTATTAAATTTCTGCAAAGAATAAAATATTAAAAAGGGGAGAAGAAAAAAATTGGAAAGAAAATTAGGAAGAGGCAAAGTGCAAGGTATAAATAAAAAAGGAAGGAGAAAGAAAATATAAAGAGAGCAATTTCCAGCTTTCTTCAATACAGTTACAGATATAAAATACATTAACCTTTTGATCTTAAATTTAATAATGCACAGAATGTTTACAGTCATAAACAATTCTAATCATCAAATGCAAGAATTAATATAGCATTTCTTTTGGTTTCAAGCAAAAAATCCAGAATTGGTTTCTACATAGAAACAAAGCTAGACAAAGTCTTTTCTTTAAGCAAAGTAGTTATTTTCACTGTCTCAGCCAATTCCATTAATTTCATCATCTATTTTTGCATGGTGGGGAAAAGTGAGCCCTTTAAATTTGGTAACTAAGTTGGATTTCAGAATTTCAGGCTAGCAGAAAGGGCACTTTAGGACTATCAGTTCTAAATTACAATATCTTAACATCATTCAGTTTGGTCTGTCTGTTATAGGATAGCATCAGTTTCCACTATCTTTCCCCCTCAAGTTTATAATTCTAACTCCTTGTTTTATCTCCAGAAAAGCCTCCACTCATGTTTTGTTCCTTTAACTAATTAATTAATTAATTAATTAAAAATAAGGTGGGCGAGACACACAAGCAATTAAATCAGGAGTAAGGTAGGTTTATTTTAAATTAATTTCAATCTACTTTCTAAAATGTCATAAATTTTGTTTTGAAAGACAATTTCTTCAAATAAAGTGATGTGATCCAAGGGTGAGCTCCAACCAGTCTGATAACCAGTTCACTTTGCATACATGTCTTTCAATCAGCAACTTCCAATTTACTGAGGCCACTGGGCCGAAAAGCAGCTGAGGCGTGGCATTTTAGGCTGCAGCACCAATCAGCTGTGTGTCAAAAGTGAAGAAATAAAGGTCAGCATAGTGCAGGGTGGGCAGGCCAAACGCAAAATGGAGGAACCGGTTTGCCTAAATCAGTGCTATTTTAACAACCGGTTTGGGCAAACCAGTCTGAACCGGTAGAAACCCACCCTTGATGTGATCTTTGGAATAGAATCATTACATAACGAACTTTTCTGGCTTCAAGAAGATTCCTTTTACAGGTGAGAGTAAGAAAAAAAATCATCAGTACAGCGCTCCGTGCGCCTTCAGTGTATAGTCATGCCAGCCACATGACCACAGAGATGTCTTTGGACAGCGCTGGCTCTTTGGCTTTGAAACGGAGATGAGTACTGCCTCCTAGAATTGGGAACGACTAGCACGTATGTGTGAGGGAACCTTTACCTTTAATGTTTTTTTGATAGTCAAATACTTAAAAAAGATTTACAAATTAATTATTAATATCAAGTAGTTTTCAAATTTATATCTAAAAGGAAGTAAACAAACTAAAAATGAATGATAAAGACTTTGAATAAGTATTCCTAGTTATATAGAATATTATAGTTACTGAATAAGTGCTATTAAGACCAAACCATTCAAAAAACCAGAAAAAATGTATTTGTCTAATTCAAATTACTTTTTATACTACATTAATATCCATATGAGATGGAATTGCCTCAATATTAGACTGAATTTGAAAATATCATGGCATAATTTGTTAAACATTCAACTGTGAAATTATTCTTTCCTCTCCAATCACTTTACTAGATTATGTACAAGAAGCTGTTCAACCAATATCAAATTATACAATAACTATTGTAACCCAAAACAAACAAGACTCCCTAAAAGTATATGAAATTTATTTGATCAAGAAAACCTGTGATCTGTTGGGTCATCATTTCAGGAATATTCCCTTACCCTAATAGAGAAACAGAATGACCATAGGCAGGTAAAAAGCATGCAGAGCGGATTGACGTCTGACTATTTGCCTCCTTCCGCATTGACATTACTTGTGGGAAGCTGGCAGTAAGCATCAGAAATGTTCCTTTTTTCCAAGTGCAGGGGGACTGGTAGAAAGTGTATGGGTGAGGAAGATTTACCTGAGCAACTTGCAAATTTCCCTGTCAGGTTCTCCATTGACTGTTCCAGCAAGCTTTCCACAAGCAAAGACATTGCTAGTGGACAGGTGGCAAGAAGTGTTAGCAATCATATCAATTCATTCAGGCTTCTCCACTGACTTATGGGAAGCTGTCAAGGAACTTTGGAAATGAGGATCATGTGACCATGGTTGATCAGAGCAGTATGCAGTGGCACTGAACAGCAGCAGCATAGTGGCACTGAAGTGACCACAACTTTCACCCCCAAATTTCATTCCCACAGGAGTCATGGGTCCTGGCAATCTGTAAGTTCACCCCTTTGAGTTACTCTGGTTCAATAATTGTTGCCCTATATCTTCCAATTTCACCAAACTGAAGGCTACAAACAATCAGACAAGCAGAAGAATTTTAGTAGTATATGGATCATTTCTATTTACTCTCTTTCAGTTCCTAAAGTAAGTCTGAAACTTTTTAGGGATAGTGTTTGACTGGCAAATTGACCATATTTTTCATACCATCATGTGAGAAGTATTCATAATGTCTGTTGCTTTAAAACAGAGAATTCTTTTGGCAATCTATGATACAATAGTCTTCTGTTTAACCTTTTATTTTTATTCTCCCTTTGTTAATATTGTTATCTCCAAAGTTTCACATCTAATTTATATCTAGCTTCCAATAATGCCTGGGGACAAGACAAGATGATACAGTACCATTAGTGCTTTAGAGTACAATAAAAGGCAGTTTACAGTTTAAAGGTAATCCTCATTGATCAAAGCCTTCCATGAAATAAAGTAGGGCAGATTATTTTTCTAGGAAAAAGAGGGCGGACACTGTTTTTCCTATTGATAGAAGTGTGTTCAGCAGCTGCTGTTAAATCTTCATTCAGAACATGATGTCTTTCTTGTTCACAGTCTACAACAGGTTCTCAGTATGTATGAGCATTTCTGATATTTTGAGAGCATGCTGCAGGTATTCTGACAAAATGTATGTCCTGGCAGGTATGGTCAATTACAAAGCGGTCCTATATTAGGAGGCAACCACCATTCTTCCCTAGCCTGTCAGGACAATCTTCTCACCTTTCTTTTACTTTTCTGGAGTACAGAGAACAGCTATTCGCAAACAAAGCACTGAGCCAAGCCACCCATGATATTTTCTAAGACTCTTTCTGCAATTTTTGTGTTTTTGGAAATCATTATATTTGGCACTATACAACAGATAATTGAGAATAGTCTATAAAATATTCAACCACTCCCTGCTGAAATTAGAGTTCCTGACGCCCACCCCTCACTGCAAGGAGGCAGAACCGACTAGGTAGTTCCGCCCCAGGCACCTAATGGACCCAGAAGGGTTTCAGAAGGCACTTGGAGAGATACAGGACTCCCTGGCTCACAGCTTATCTGAGGCGCTGGTGGCGGCCTGGAACAGGGCAGCTGCCGGGCCTTAGATCAGGTTGTGCCTTTGCGACCTCTCACTGTGAGCAGATCTCGGAGAACCCGTGGTATATGGAGGAACTCTGGGAGATGAAGTGCCAGAGAAGACGTCCGGAGCGACGATGGAGGTCCAATAAATCTGAATCCGACCGAACACTACTAAAATCTTATATTAGGACTTATCTAGTGGTGATAAGGGTGGCAAAGCATAATTACTTTTCTGCACTTATTGCATCTGAGACTGTTGCCCAGCCACCCTGTTTAGGGTGACCCATTCCTTTCTGAATCCGAGGGTGGAGGAGGAACCTTTGCAGGGTAGGGATAAGGAATTTGTCCAGTATCTGTCGGATAAAGTCGCTCAGATTCAGACAGACCTGGACTCTGTCTGGTCAGAGTCTACTGAGGTGACTGGGGCGAGTCTTGATCCTGTTAACTGGGTTGAGTTTGATCCTGGGAGTCCTGAAGAGGTGGACAAGGTCATGGGCGCAATGAGCACTGCCACCTGTTTATTGGACCGGTGCCTGTCCTGGCTGGTTTCGGCTAGTTGGGAGGTGACACGAGGCTGGCTCCAGGCAGTTATTAATGCTTCCCTGAATGAGGAGTCCATCCCACTAGCCTTGAAGGAGGCAGTGGTGAGGCCCCTCCTTAAGAAGCCTTCCCTGGACCCAGCAGATTTAAAGAACTTTTGTCCTGTCTCCAACCTTCCCTTTTTAGGGAAGGTTGTGGAGAAGGTGGTAGCGCTTCAACTCCTACAGACATTGGAAGAAGCTGATTATCTAGATCCATATCAGTCAAGTTTCAGGCCCGGGTACAGCACTGAAACAGCATTGGTCGCACTGGTGGATGACCTCTGGCGGGCCCGGGACAGGGGGTGTTCCTCTGTCCTGGTGCACTTTGACCTTTCAGCAGCCTACGATACCATTGACCATGGTATCGTTCTGGAAAGACTCAGGGGGTTGGGAGTTGGAGGCACCATTTTACGGTGGTTCAACTCCTACCTCTCGGGCTGTTCACAGTTGGTGTTGGTAGGGGGACAGAGGTCGGACCCGAGGCCCCTACTTTGTGGGGTGCCTCAGGGCTCGGTCCTCTCCCCTCTGCTATTTAATATCTACATGAAGCCACTGGGTGAGGTCATCTGATGGCACGGGGTGGAGTATCATCAGTATGCTGATGATACCCAATTGTTTATATCCATCCCTGGCTAGATCAGTGATGCTGTGGAGATGATGTCCTGGCGCCTGGAGCCTGTGAGGATCTGGATGGGGATGAACAGGCTCAGGCTCAACCCTGACAAGACTGAGTGGCTTTGGGTCCTGTCCTCCCATAATCCAGTTGATTGTCCATCGCTGGTTCTGAATGGGGAGATATTGACGGGTGCACAACTTGGGTGTCCTACTGGATCCTCAGCTTAAATTAGAACACCGACAGCTGTGGCCAGGGGAACCTTTGCACATGTTCATCTTGTGCACCAGTTGCGCCCCTTTCTGGACCAGGAGGCACTTCTCACTGTCACTCATGCCCTCATCACCTCAAGGTTGGACTACTGCAATGCGCTCTACTTGGGGCTGCCCTTGAAGAGCATTCAGAGACTTCAGCTGGTCCAGAATGCGGCCATGCAGGTCATTATGGGTGTGCCTTGGGGCACCCATGTAACACATCTCCTGCGTGAGCTGCACTGGCTCCCAGTTGGCTTCTGGGTGCAATTCAAGGTGCTGGTTATGACCTTTAAAGTCCTTCAAGGCTTAGGACCAAGTTATTTTTGAGACTGCCTACTACTGCCGTATGCCTCCCAGTGCCCTGTTAGAGCCCACAGGGTTGGCCTCCTTCAGGTCCTGTCAGCGAAACAATGTTGGCTGGTGGGCCTGTGGGAAAGAGCCTTCTCTGTGGCGGCACTGACCCTGTGGAACCAGGTCCCCCCTGGGATTCGGATCATTCCTGACCTTCTGACCTTCCGCCGGGCTGTGAAGACCTGGCTGTGCCAGCAGGCTTGGGGCTGTGCTACCTATGGAAGGGGGTGGTTTTTAAGGGTAGCAAGAGCTGCAACTTAAAATTCTTGGGTTTTAGCTTTTTACTATGTAAATTTTATAGTTTTATATAATTTTTATATTTTAAATATTGCTTTTATGACTGTTTTATGGTAATATTGTTGTGTTGTGAGCCACCCAGAGTCCTCCAGGAGTGGGGCGGCATATAAATATCAACAATAAATATCAACAATTAATATCAACAATAAATAATATTTCAGTATGAGGATTTATCAAAACTAAAATCTTTTGATGGGATCTTTTATACGAACAGAAATATAATTGACAATAATGATAAATATATTTATGTAATCCATCAATCGTCATAGCAGTTTACAAAATCAAAGACCATGCAAACAAAAATCTGACTCGAGGTAACATGGAAAGAAGATGAAAATTACAACAGACACATAAAGTTCCAGAAAAGTTCCAATCGAATTACATGTTTCGTGAACATCATTTCATAAATAAAGTGAATTCTGTAATTTGTATCATTTGCACTATAATATCATGATAGGTATCATGTCTTTTGCTCTCCTAGGATACGTGCAAATATACATACCTCTCATGTTATAGTTGTATAAGCAACATTATACAGATTGGCTAATGTAATAAGCCAAGGGAATAAAAGAGAGGAAAGAAGACATCAACCAAATCTATTTCCAGGTCTAAGGCAGAAATAGCAAATTTATTTGAAGAAGCAAGAGATCTCTGAATATCTGAAAGAGGAGTGAAAATTATAGGCAGGGGAGCTGCAAGATAACAATAGTCAATGGGCAAAAAGCTTGAACCCAATCTAGAAATAATTAAGGAATCAATGTAGCCATTCAAAAGAGGCCAATTATACAGAAATCCATAGTTTGCAGAGATGGAAAGTTGACATGTAACCCATATTTCACAAAGGCATCTTGCTATATCTCACAGCAGGAACTTAGCCCAAGTTATCTAAAGCACATGACTTCCAAAATGCATATTGTATCTGAGAATGCAAAAATTATGCACCATAGGAAAATCATTCTTGAATTAAATTGAGGAATGTTACAGCTGTGAAATCATAATTTTTTATCACTAGCAGCAGTAGCTATAAAACTGATTCTCAATTAAAATATTAAGTTTTATTTTTGTACCCCAGCAAGGCAGCTTATGAATGTTTTCCACAGCCTATTTATATAGTGTAAATGCAGCATCTACAAAACTGGAATAACAATTTTCTACATACCTACAAACCCAGGATAACAATTTTCTATATACCTAGGCTGTTAAAAAGAAACAAATCATTTTGATAAGGAGACATCTTCTATGCAACTCAATCTTCTTTTTTAAAAAATATGTTCCCTTGACTTAAAAGAAAATAACATTTGAATTGATGCTACGTTGATAAGTATAGCTCTTGTTCTATCACTTGAGAATAGGAATAAATAAATAATAATAAGTTGGACTAAACAAGATTCAGTAATCTTTTGATTTGGCAACACCTTAGCAATAGCACCGCCTCATAGAGCTTTATAGGACTCTGAGGAGTTTACAATGTCAGCATATTGTCCCCAAAAATCTGGGTCCTCATTTTACTGACCTCAGAAAGATCGAAGGCTGATTCAACCTTGAACCGGTCAGGATTGAAGTCCTAGCAATACGATATTCTAACCACTGCACCACCATGGCTAAATTTAAAATAAATCTATCTAAAATAATATGTTTATGTCCCTAATTTAATTTACAACATAGCAATACCCTAGGCCAGATTAAGGAAAATAGTGCTGTGGCCTAGACATAGAGCTCTCACTTCACAATCAGGAGGCTGTGAGTTCGATCCTAGGTAAAGGCAAATATTTCTCTCTCTGGGCACATTGAGAATATATCTGCTGAATATAACTCCACATTGGTGACAGGAAAGGCATCAGTAAACACTGAGCTCCATTCAGTTGCCCAGACTCCACCCGCATGGGATTCACTAAAGGAGATTCACTAAAAGGAGATGAAAGAAGTCCCTGTGGATTTTACTCTAGTAGTCATTGCTGACTATAGGGAGCAGTGCTCATCTCCATTTCAATGCCCTGAGCCAGTGCTGTCCAAAGATTGTATGGTCATATGGCCAGCATGACATCACAGAGTGCTGTTTTCTCCCCACCAAAGTGGTACCTATTTATCTACTTGTATTTGCATGCTTTCAAACTGCTAGGTGGGAAGGACCTAGGCAAAGACTGGTGCTCATCTCACCACATGACACTTGGGTCCTGAATCCTAGCTGATGTTTTCCAATCGACAAGCCCAGCATCTTAATCATTGAGCCATTGCACCCTATACCATACTGAAGCCTAGATTTTAAGGGGAAAAGCATCAATAAATTACTGCCAAAATAAAAAGCATTTATTCAAATAAAATAATACCTTACAACTGGGATCTTCTTTTTTTTAAGCCTTAATTTATAATCAATCTGAATGTGGCCAAAATGAGAAGGTGGGCATATTTTGAAAAAGTTAGGTATATAAATTAATATCTAATCAAGTTGATAGGAATATTTATTCAGTTTTGAGCAGTTGCCATTGAGACATATCTAAGAGATCCACAATAAGAATATAAATGCCCTTAGCAAAGCAAAACATATATTGTGAAATATACTTTTGCCCCCTCTGAGGATGACCACCCTGATAAGAAATAACTCAGTAGGAGGCAGAAGTATATTCAAAATATAAATTTTTCTTATATTTTGAAATAGATTTTCAGAAGTAGTTACTTAGTCATGGAACCAAGTAGCTTTACAGATCCTGAGAAGAAAAAGTAATGTTATTGTGAACAGAAATTCCTGGTAGAGTCACCATTGCTGGCAGATAAAAAGAGGACCACTGAAGCTAAGATCTAACTACAATGGTTATGAGGACCAGTGGGAGGGAAACCAATTTGCCTAAAAGAAGGAACCTCAACATCAACCCTGGAAGTAGTCAATGACAAACTTCTTCAATACTGTCACAAAGAAAATTATGTGGGCATAAGTAAAATGCCGAACGAACAGTATGGTGGCCTAGTGGTGAAGATGTTCACCTCCCACTTGGAAGATTGAAAGTTCAATCCTAGGTAGCGGTGGATGTTTCTCTCCTACGGTGAAATGAAAAAATATCTGCTGTGAACTGCCTGTAGAAGTCAGGAAGGGCATCTGGTCAGAAAATGCTCAGCATCATCCGGTAGCTTTGCTCTACCCTTAATAGGGACTACAGGGTTGTAAAAAGGTGAATTTTTCTAAGTAAAACCCTCAATAAATTTGGGTGTCAGATGATAAGACTCTCATATTTAAAAGGCATTCTTCAAGTTGCTAATAAGAATATTGAAGTTTCTTAAGTTGATCTGGAGTAATGATATGGCTAGACCACAGTTGCAAGGGACTTAATCAAGTACTAATAGAAGAGTCTTTTGTTTCATAGGGACACATGGAATGGGTATATAGAATTGAGAAGCATAATAAAAAAAATGAAATTGTCAGTATGGAGATGAAACATTCTGGACTGGATATTTTATAAATAAATGAACCACAATTGGCAGACCACAAAAATGAAACAAATTAAGTGGGCTATAACTGGCTATGTTAGATTATTTTATGATGTACTAGTCAAAATATGAGACCATACTAAAAATAATGGAGAAACAATACTCAAATTGGATATCATTGAATATGTGGCTGGCTCTATCTCAATAAATAATAGAATCATGTTTATTAGAATTATCTATTAAATTCAGCTTTATACAATAAAACCTATTAAGGTGCAATGGTGGGTGCTACTCACAAATGGCAAGAGGTTCAAGATGCTATTAAAAAATACATTGTATTACTAATAGGTGATTGGAATGGAGCCGTTGTAGAAATGAAAGTACATGGAATTATGAGACTATTTGTGCAAAGTATGCTTTCCAATACCTGCATTAAGCAACATGTACATCACCTGATGTACAATATTGGAATAAAACTGATTACACAATAGAAAATAGAAGATAGAAAAGTGCAATATTATTAGATATTATCATCCAGGGGTAGATTGTGGAACACACCATGAATAAAGGAAAGAAGACATGCCAGCAAGGTTTGATTTGGAGGACATACTGTAGGAATATGAGATCAATGAAAGAAGCAGTTCAGTGAAGAAAATTTGAGATGTGGGCAAAGATAAGAGAAAATCAAAGTGGAGAGATATTTCCAATATGTCAAAGAAGAAAAGATCTTAGAACAAGCTATCTTATTAGCTAACGAAAGGTAGAATAAAATCTTCACAACAATTAATGAAGATGAGTGAACATGAACACCTAACATCAAGGAAGAAAGGACTAAGAAGGAAGGAAGGTTCAGTCAAGAATAATAGCAAATATGCTGAAATACTAATACCGGTGTGTGTTTGTGTGTGTGTATTACTGCATTTATAATACATTTATAATTCAGATATCTAGAGTCATCAACTCATACATGACTCTGGACAACTTACAAGGTTAAAAAGAGCAATATGCATACATTACAACAGGAATAGAAATGGCCATGCCATGGTGGAGAAGGGAAACACACAATAATTAGCAAATGACGTACAATCAGTAAAGGGCTTGCATATGGTAATGTCCAGTTCCTTTGGAGAGAGACATGTCTTCAGGCAGACCAAGTCAGGGTCAGGAAGACATTAAAGGTATCTTTAAGCAAATCAGAGAAATCCCATGAAGACTTACAGTTAACGTAGGAAGACTGTAATGTAGTCACTGAAAAGATCTAATAAGGACAAATGAAATTAAAAAAAAATGGAAAGATTATACTGTAGACATTTATAAAAGGGTACTAGATTAAAAAAATTATAGAGATGGAATATATTCAGAGATCGATTCAACTAGAAAGCAAGAAATAATAGGCAAGAAGCCGGCTCTCTAATAGGAAAGCATCAGATGGACGTGAAATACTTACTGATATATTAAAAGCTGAAGGAGAAATGGCAGTCAAAGTGGTAAGGCCTCCATATAAACAGATATGGAATAAAACTATAAGGCCTAGAGAGTGGAAAAGATCAATATGTACGCCAAAGAAGAGTGATGCAAATGAACATGTTAATGACAGAATCATTGCACTCATTTCTCAAGCAAATACAGTTATGCTTGTTATTTTGCAAAGAAGATAAGAGACATACATAAAGAAATAAAAGATAATTGATCAGGCAATTTTCATTAAGGACAGAGAAATCTATTCGATAGCTTACGTAAGATGGATAAAGGAGAAAGCAAGAAAATATGAGCAAGAGCAAGAAAATACCATTGTTTATTGATTACAGGATAGTGTTTGATTCGCTAGTTCTTGCCAGAATGTGGAATTGATAGAAGAGAATATTTGTAGCTCATGGTTGAACTGTGGAGTCCTTGATGCTCTCTGAGCTTGATTGTTTTCTTCAACTAAGTAGTGTCATCAGTACTAGAAGGGAGTGGGGTTTGCTCACAATTTAAATACTAGTGGCTTGTCCTATCAGTATTGTGGGTGGTTCTTTGATGGGCCTGTGGTTTACTGTTCCTTGATGGGCCTGTTGTTTATTGTTGGCTTGTTTGTTATTGGTTATTATTGTTTATTTGTTGTAATATTGTTTATTTCTTGATCGTTGATCTATTGGTAATCTTAGTATTAATTCTGCTCATCTGGGTGTTGACTGCTGGTAAAGATGTGTTTTAGTTTTTTGCTCTGTTTTTATTTGTTTGTTTCCTACCTTTATTATCTTTACAAATAAGTTGAGGTAGAAAACTTATGCAATGCACCTTCTTCTTCCTATTTTCCTCACAACAACAAACCTGTGAGGTGAGTTGGCCTGAGAGGGAATGACTGATCCAAAATCATCCATCCGGTTTTCATGGCTAAGATGGGACTTGAACTCATAGTCTCCTGCTTTCTAGCATAAATAGAAAGAGGAAGAGGTATTAGTTATGTCTGTGGAGATTCTCAGTCATGGTTGACCCAAAAGTGCTTCCCCCCCCACCAAAGGCAACTGGATTATCTTTGTTTTTTTCTTGAAGATGTTTTGCTTCTCATCCGAAAAGCTTCTCCTCATTCAAGAAGCTTGAAGGGACAAAAAGAAAGTCCAGTTTTCTCTTAAAAAAGAACTCTTGGGGTATTACTTATGTTTGCCAACTTAGTTATTTATAAAAATAATGAAGGAAAGATTAAAAAAATCTAAAAAAATGTTTTTCTATTAGTCAAATATCTAGAAAGTTCAATCTAGGTCAAGCCAGTCAAAGGGGAAATAAGAGACTGAGAGCATACTTTCAGGGTCCAGAGAGAGGACAGATCAAATCAGGTGGGCAGATACTATAGGAGACAGGTGGTCCCTCAAGTAACCAGTGTGTATGCCAGATTTTTCATTTGTCACCTTTTAAAAGAATTCTAATGGTAATAGATCCTTAGAATGATTCTGGCAGTGTTGATATTTCAGTGACAAATGAAGTGAGAATCCAAATCACACTAAATTCTCAAGAGAATAACATATGCCTGGTGAGTTGTTCACCCCTCTCTTATACACAGGAGAATAAGAAACATTGTAGCTGAACTAAAAGAAAAATAATTAGGAATGAAAATATATTTTCTAGATCAGAGGTGTCAAACTCACGGCCCATGGGCCGAATGCGTCACATGCTGGCCCCACCCCCGCCTGGTTTAGTGAAGGGGAATAAAGTCCCAATATGTCACGCGATGATGCCATGACAACACGAGTTTGACACCTCTGTTCTAGATTCTCTAGAGCAGGGTTGTCAAACTTGTGGCATCACATTGTCATCACGTGACATATCGTGGCTTTCCCCCCCTTCGCTAAAACGGGCGTGGGCATGGCCAGTGTGTGATGCATCCAGCCCACGGGCCACGAGTTTGACACCCCTGCTCTAGAGAATGGGAGATTGCCCATGAATGCTCAGAATGGCAGCATCTCATGAGGAGACCATAAAACAGCCAGCCAAACTCACTTTCAAATGACATTTGGAAATCTTCAATTTAACAACTTTATAGATACTAGAGACCTTCAAAACAGTGAACTTTTTTGGGGAAGCTGGCAGAGAAGATTGCAAAAGCCTATCATATTTTCGCAAGGCACTTAACCAGTTGTAAATGCAAAGAAGTGCCAAGTGCCTGAAATGTGGTCATGTGATCATGTGATTTTTTGTGTGTGTGACAGAAAGATAGGCTAGAAGTGTTTTATGGGCCACAAAGTACCCATCCCAAGGCCGTAGTGATTACGAACAGTTATTAAACAACCATTCATAAATGGTGGACTACCTGTACAGATAAAATTTGGACTATGGGGAGAAGATTTTTTTTATTTGTAATTTTAAAAGAAGATGAAAACTTATTATATCAGTTTAAGATCAGTGTGAGGAAGTTTGGAAACCATTTGTTTTTATTATCTTGACTTTTTCTTTCCCTTCTAATTTTTTTTCTTTTATTTTTTTTCAACCTGAATTTTCGTTTCCTTTTCCTTTTTTCTATTTGCATTAATTTTTTTTACGTTTATTAAAAACTTCAAGAAAATTATTTTAAATAACCAAAAAAAAATCTTATTATTTCTCGTTTCCGCTTTTGTTTTCAACTCTGTGAATGCTGGTTCCCTCTGAGTGACATCCTATACATAATGGATGCTCCTGCACTTTCTTTAGAAGCTTCCTAGCTTTTTGCATACTAATATGTCCGGATGGTATTTCAAATAATGCCTTAGATAAATGCAGAGAATAATGTCAGTGGCAGATCTATAATATCTCATTAGAAGCAGGCAAAACACATGTATCTATGAAAGTAGCTTAAAGCACAGTGGCAAATTGAATCAGAAATACACACTTACTGAGAAAATTGTGTTTGATCTCCTTAACTATCATCCGTGGTGTACTGCAGTAAAAGCATCTCTTCCCCCTGAATTATTTCATCTGGTAGAACTGAAGATTGAAGAAGAGAAATACCAAACAAGAAAGGAAGCAAAGCAATTTAATTTGTCTCATTCACTTAGATAAATTTGATAAATGCTGTCTCGCTGGACAACAGAATATTTCAGCCATCCAAAGAAGAGAATCTATGGCATCTACTGTATTTGTACCACTTTTCCTACAGCAAGAATTCAGAACAGAGGGCCTAAGTGTATTTTAGAAATAATAAACACTTATTTCTGGTTGTTTTGGAAAATCAAGCTTACTGCCATACCCACAAAATCTTGGACAGCACTTAAAAAATCTGCACATTGACAAAAAATTCCATCTGTCAATTAAATAAAAACTGCTTGGATCCACATATATTACTCCAATTCTTTACAATTTCCTAGGTTCCTGGGATCCACCTGATCCGTATGAAGGCCAATACCAATTAAGAATTGGCAGGTGTGACTTCACATTTTTGTCAACAAATAATAATATAATAAAGTAAAGTTCAAGATTTGCACACTTTTGTAAGTTGCTTTGATTGGTTCTAATAAAAGAATTACCCAGCTATTATTTTGAGTGGATTTTAGAAAAGAAACATAGTGGCATAACCGGAACTTCTGATCCATATAGGAGTAGTATGGCCTCTTATTTTAGAAAGAGAAATATCTCCTGGGAGAGTGAACAAAGCAAGGTCAGAGAGCACCAAGGACCCTTCATGTCCATCCCGAGCTACAAATATTCTCCTTTATTAGAGTGAACAAAATCTGGCACTTGCAGTAATTTGGGATAGTGAGAGATATGTCACATACACAGATTCTGCAACACAAACAGAGAACTTACTTGTGGGAAAACAAATAAAACTTGCTTTTGCTTTTGATCAGAGAGGTAACAAATCTAAACCTTTATCACAACAGATACTGAGAAGGTGCTGCAACTGGGTTTATTGATTATATTACACCAAAAAGTACATTCTTCCTTTCTAAGGTGTGACTGGCTCCCTTCGGTGACATTCGTAACAGTAAGCCAGTACAAGTCAATGCAGAGGAGAATTTCACATGTTTCCAGCAGCCTCCTTTAATATTTTTCGTGCTTCCCTCCCTTGAAAGTATCTCCACTTGAATTCCTCAATAAAATCTACCTCCGTAGCAAACGGCAGCATTTCTCTCTCCTTGCTGCTGTGTGCAGTGTTACAGCAATAAAGCTACAGTTATGGCTGATGAAGCACCCCCATTACATCTCCCAGGTTTGAATTCTTTTGTGAAATAATTACCCATTGGACTTTCTCATGCTTTGTTTCAACCCAAAGGTGAGAATTGCAGGGAGGGGGAAACCATCAAATAAACCCATTTGGGCATTTTATGAGAGACTGTAGGCTGGGAAATAACATTGAGTGTTCTTTGTTAGCATGCCTTATTTGTGCTCAGGGAAGAAAAAGAACCTATGATTTTCTTCTCTCTCTCTCTCTCTCTGGCTGTCTTTCTAGCAATTATTCCTAACTGTGCTTTTGACACAGTAAAAAACACTTTATTTAGAAATAGTTTTTTTTTTTTAAAAAAAAGGCTGTTTCAAAATTGCTTAACGTGAAAAGATAACTGGCTGCTCTCCCCACCCCACCCCTACATGGAAGCATATTTAAAAACAATGTGTTGTACTGTTTTCTAAAAATTCAGCTGACCTGCATGACTAGGAGCTTTGCATCACACCTGCATCGGGGCCAGGATGTTAATGGATCCTGGCGTGTGTGGAGGAGAGCATGCTGGTAAGGTGTTTTCACGGTGACCTTGACTTTGCGCTTCAAATAAACTGTGCATTATGTTTTATCTTTTGCTCTCCGTCCAAAGTCCCGTGGAATAGATGAGCAGCTGTATCAATGTGTTAAATAAACCAATAGAAATGCAGAATAATTACTTCATTTTACTGCAGTTGAGGAGTGTTTATGCAGTCGGTTCATTCATAGAAGGCAATCAACATGTAATTTAGCTCATTGAAGCAATGAACTTATGAATAAGACACAAGAAGAATTACTAGCCTTTGTCAAATTCATAGACCAGTTTCCAATTTACCTGAGTTTGAATAGCCCTTTAATTTCTAGAAGTATTGAATAATGAATTGCCATAGTATATATTATAAAACAGGTGTGGACTATATTAGACAATCTGTGATCTACTCAAAGCACTATAGCACTTAGATTTATATACCACTTCATAGTGCTTTACAGCCCTCTCTAAGTGGTTTACAGAGTCAATCTGGGTCCTCATTTTACCAACTTCAGAAAGATGGAGTCAACCATGAGCCGGTGAGCATCGAACTACTAGCAGTCAGCAGAATTAGCCTGCAATACTGCATTCTAACCACTGTGCCACCACAGCTCAGTTACACCTCATGACTATATTATTTTTCGGTGCAGCACATATCAAGAGTGAGTGAGGGTGGGGGCAAAATTTAAGGTTTCATTTACCCCTTAATCCTGCTGCCTCAGATAAAACATTGAATTAAATATAGGTATTCCTTGACTTACAATCATGAATGGAGCCCACCCATCATGGTCATAAGTCATGATGGCATAAAGTGAGTCATTCACTTTACCAACCTGATTTTTCAACCTTTTTTTGCAGTGGAACAGTCTTAAAACATGATCAGGTGACCATTGGACATTGCAAATGTCTGTAAATGCAGACTGGTTGTGGTCATGTGATCAGATGGGAGCCTGGCAGTTGGAATTTTGGAACTGGGCCATAAGTACCCCAGGGTTGTCTGTCATAACATTGAACAGCCACTAAGCAACTGGTCATATCAAGGCTACTTGTATTTGACTTGTACTACTTGCAAGCCCCGAGTTTCTTTTTCAGAGATAAGATCAAAATTCAGCAGTGTCCTCCTGCATGTTAAGCATCCTGAAGGAGCATTGGACAAATCAAAATTGTATTAAATTTATCAATGGGTTTTAGTAGAAAGACTAAAGCAACACAAGCTGGGATGATGTCACATTTGATGGAAAGAATCAGGATGTAAGGATGCGTATGCGTGGGCTTCCTTTTTCTTCTGCTTGAAACAGGTGGCAACTTCCAAGGTTTGCATATAAATGGAAAGATATCTCATATTCCCTTCTGGCTCTCTGAGCTGCTTCCCTTGGGGAATAAACTCTTGAAGACTTTATACGTATATTTTGCTCACAGGGAATTTGAAATATAACAATTATCTGCCAAAGCTGGGCTGTAAAACATTCTCATTTACAGCTGAAACCAACGCATATAGAAGTACCATCTGGCCAATATTAAACCAGTTATATACAGTTTGTTTGTTAGTTTTAATAAAAACCCTACCTCTGTTTTTTCAAGTACTAAAAATATGCAGTCATTTTGCTCACATGCAATAGTGTAATTAAATTCAGTCATGTTGAGGACATGATCAGTTAACAGAGACAAATTCTAGGAATACGTTCCTAGTAAAAGTGAAAACACAAATCTAAACCTGATTTCTGAAATTCATTGAGTGCTTTACGGCTACATAATAAAGCAAATAATGAAAGGTGTTTAATAAAACCCCTTTCAAAAAAATATATTTATGTTTGGTCTGGGATTGTGGCGTATTATATTTAGTGTTCCAAATATTGTGTGCTTAAAAAT
Organism: Pseudoxyrhopus heterurus; assembly: GCA_032468235.1. Taxonomy (NCBI): domain Eukaryota; kingdom Metazoa; phylum Chordata; class Lepidosauria; order Squamata; genus Pseudoxyrhopus; species Pseudoxyrhopus heterurus. The sequence goes on from JANHJO010009308.1 coordinate 32,537, forward strand.
CATCAGTCCTTCAGATATAGAGGGTCTTTTAAAATCAGCCTGTTTTTCACCAGGTTTCCACTCAAGCCAGGGAAAAATGAAAGTAATCAGCTCAAAGAAATGTCATTTTTAATTAAGGTGACCAGACGTCCCGCTTTTGGCGGGACAGTCCCGCTTTTTTAAAATTTGTCCCGCGTCCCGCGGA
>JANHJO010009311.1:102453-112770 GCA_032468235.1 Pseudoxyrhopus heterurus
TATAGGATGTGTGTGTACATAATGTATGCGTGCATGTGCATATCTATGCATATACACACATAATTGTGTGTGTGTGTGTGTGTATACACATACACAAATATATATGTGTGTGTATCCATATATATGTATGTGTATATATATATATGCGTGTGTGTATATATATATATGCATAATATACAGGTGTGCATGTATAGACACATGTATATGTGTCTGTGAGAACATAATGTATATTTGCATATGCATATACACACACATTTTATACACACATGCATATATATACACACGCATACACACATATATGTATATATGTATGCATATTCATGTGAATGTGTGCTTATATATGTATATATACATACACATACATGTTTTATATATAAGTATATATAGATATACACACACCCACATACATTTTATATATGTATATATATATATATATACATGCACAAGTACATACATATATGCACACATATATACACGCATAAATGAAATATATATTTGCCATATCCATAGTGAAAGCGGTTCCCAGGTTGGTAGGCTGGGATTTTCAAATTGTGTTCTTTTTCAAGATAGAGGATGGTAAATCACTTTGATTTTTGCAGCTATCCGGGGAGGGTGTGGGGACCTCCCCCCTCCCCCTTTCCAGGGTCCTGGGACCCTGCCTTGAGAAACACAAGTATATGGCATCTGGATGGAGATGAAAACGGGGGGGGGGGGGGTCGTCTGGAGGGAGGTAACAGGTTGCAGGTTGAGAAAAAAACTTGGGAAGAGCCTATTAGTGGACAGCCAGCCAGATCTGTGGCTTTGAGAGGGGCAGCTGTGTAAATTGATAAATAAATAAATTGCATTTCTACCAAGAACAGGGAAAACATTTTGTGTGATGATCCATCTGAATTGTTTTCAGTTAGCTGAAACTACATAAGTTTTTAAAAAGAATCACTGAAGCCAGGAACACAGTATTTTGTTATCTGTGGTTCAAATTAGAAACTTGCCTTTAGTTATGTGCCCTCAAGTCTGAGTTGACTCTTAGCAACCACATGGCATATTAGGCCTAGCTTATTTTCTGCTGAGGCAGCTAAGCCTCATCAAGTTTCTAAAATCCTCTGGCATTGGATTCTAATGTGCATCCTTTTGTGGTGATTTTTGACAAATTTTGATGGTGATTTTTGACAAAGTTTGATTTTTTTCACTTATTCTCCTACACCTTAAGATATATAAAGTTGTAAAGCTTAAAGTATCTTTCGTTGCTCATTAAACAGGCTTATAACATAAGACATAGGGTTAAGATATAATAAAAAAGGAAATAAATTTGACCAGTCCAAGTATAATTTGCAGTCTAAGTCAGTAATGGAAACTATCATAAGCATGTTTTATCAGTTCATCTAATAAGCAAATAATTATGTTAACGAGAAATGAATGCAGGAACAAAGGAATAAAGCATCATTTGTGGCAATTCAAATTCATACAAAGAAGTTCAAGATAATCTTGATCTTTTAGAGATATGATAAATTTTAATTTTTAACCTATTAGATTTGTGCATACTTCAGAACTTCAAGTTGCAGTGTTGAAAATAGTTTTCCACCCTTAGTATAATTGAAGCATAAAGAACAGCTCCTTCTGTAGTGTGTATTTGTTACTTGGGCACTGCATGGTATTTCTATCCTTATAGTATCTTGGTAACCTTGTTTTCAGACTTCGCTCTAAATTTGCAATACTACTTTTTTAAATGGTTTGTTTTAGGTTTAGGTTTCAGAGTAACATCTGACCTAACAAGCAGTTCAGATTCAAGTTGCCTAACCTACTGAATTTTCCATTAAAATGGGAATTCTCAAACTTTGTGATACCACAACAGCCACCAGAGGATTATGCAGGCAAAGCGAGAAAGTCCGGAACAAGTTTTGACAACATTCCCAACTGTCCTTGCAAGGTTTATAAGTGTGATCTGCCAACACTGAGCTGCTTGAAATCTCTCTGGGGGTCCTAATCCACAGTTTGAGAATCCCTGAATGAAAGAATGAAATAAAGAGAAATCAGTTCTGCTGATGTTTGCATGTAACACTGTTCACATGTATCAAGACAGTTGTGTTTTGTTAGTAAGACAGTGAATCCTATCAGACTAAACAGCTGGTGGCTTTTTTTGTTTCAACTGCTTAGGTTACCACAACTAAATTTTGTGTTGTAGCTGCTAGTTTGATTACATTTTTTTTTAAATTTTGGTCAGATTTAAATGCAATACATATCCCATGTACATCAATAGAGTAACATCACTGGATCTTAATTTTCAAGATAATACATTTAATGTCAGGAATTGGGGGAAAAAAAGTCAGCATAGCCAAGTATATTATCCTTACCTCAAAAAGATATGCATGTATGTTCAGCATTGTAATTTGTAGTAACTACCATTAAACTTAGTGTGAAGCAGCACAAGAATTTTACTACAAAGAGAATAGCATAACAGTATTTTACTATCGAAGAAGTACATTGAAAGCTTTTTGCCCCGTATTATAGCTCCCTGGGTGAATTTTGTGGTGTTTTTTTTTTTTATCAAGCCAGTGTGAAATCATCGTTACAAAATCTACACTTCCACTATGGCAGTCTAGTACTTTTGAAGAAAAATATATAAGCGCTATTTCATCAAAATCTTTTGCCTAGTGGCTCAAAATCTGTATTTGAGTGTATTTTTTCTCTAGCCCTTTGCAGTCCAATTTCAATCTTCAATCTTCACTTGCTTACGATGAGCATAGTTCTGTGACTGACAGCAGGCCTAGATTTTCAGCCAGCAACTGGTGTCCTAGAGGAACAGCTGGAACATCCATGTCCATGACATACATATTTTTGACACCTTCAATCTATCCCATGTAGCCAGTTGGTTTATATGGATGAATCACTCCTCTCCCCATCAATCTTTGCCAATATACTATATTTAGAATGAATATTCAAAGTGGCTGTCTTGTGATAAGAGAAATATCAATAATAGATTAATATATAATTTGCTATTAAATCTTCTTTGTTTCAGGCATTTGTGAAAGATGTCCATGAAGATTCAATAACTGTTGCATTTGAGAATAAGTAAGTATTATCCTGGAATTGACCTTACAAAGATTTAACAATCTAAAAGTATGATGCTGAACAAATGCAGATTTTGAATATAATGTCAATCTTGCATATTTCCATCCCCCCCCCCCGAAACCGGTTGCTTGATAAATAAATCTTTTCGTTAAGTCTTGGAAGCAATCTGGTCAGGGCAGTGTTGAAAATACATGCATAATTATTTCTTTTCTACCCTCTCCATCCTTCTGGAGTCGTCTTGATGAACTGCATACATAGAAAATCTCTCTTTGCAGCCATCGTCCATTAATGTTGTGCCAACCAAAACTTGCCTAAGCTTCCGTATCTTAGCTATTCGTGGGATAAGCAACCTACCTTCATGTTATATTTATATCCCAAAGAATAACCAGAAAGTTTCACATGGGGTGAAAGTGCAATGAACAGCAGTTCTTTTTTCAAGAGAGCTGACTTCAGTACTTACGCTGTAAATCTTATATTGTTAAAACACTGTCCCAATCTTAATAATAAACTCAGGTTGCAACTTAGTTCTTCCTTGGAAAAGATACTCTGGTTTATTTTTATTTTTGTAACAATACATTGCATGTTTTCTCTGCTGGGCATTGAGGAAAGTATAATCTACCCCTTTGCAAGTCCCATTTTTATTTGTGCTGAGCACAAAGGACTGATGGGGTTCTCCATTCTTTCCCCACCTTCTGACTCACTTAACTATATGGAGTTCCACACACTCGCTTATATGCCATTGTTTATCAGCTGTGATTAGCAAGGAAGTGCTTTAAATCCAAGTCTGACTTAGTTGTGTGTTTATTCAATTTCACCCAGTTATCTGTGCTTAGTCCCTGGGAAATAATTTTAGATTGTCCATCTTTCCTGAATTGGCATGCTTTTTTTTTGCCTTACTCACATCTGTTACTTTTTAATAGTTTTAAGTTTTTTTTATTGTGTATTTTAGCTGGCAGCCAGAGAGACAGATTCCATTCCACGATGTCAGGTTCCCTCCACCTACAGGATACAATAAAGATATAAATGAAAGTGATGAGGTTGAGGTAAGACCCATTTTAATCTTACATTTTTGGACGAGGGTGAAGCAACAATAAGATTTGCCTTTCAGGAGAAAATATTTGCAGTAGTCTTGAGGTCCTTTCTGTTTCTTTTTTCCTCAAACTTTTTCTTGGATAGTCTTTTGTTCAATCACAGGGGACAAATATTTAGCATTGGATACTGCTTTGGACTCAGACACATCATCATAACTTACAGAATGAATATGTGTAGCAGAATGTGGCACCGGCTACACAAAACGTTGCACCTGAATCATGCAACCTAAATGGGTGTGGTGCCAGTAATAAGGTCGCTTAATTTAATTATACTTTAATTTCCTCTAATGGCAATGGATGTGATGGGCTAGCATGTTTAATAAGTAAGCTTGAAATTCTTAAGCAAGAATTTAATTCTCTAGAATAAATGTAAAGGTACTCTAAAGGATTCGTTTTTTTAAATCACTTGGCTGGCTTTGCTGAGTACCTCTTGGACAGAAATTTCAGTTGAGGTTCTTTATTGTAACAGTCTGTATATTTTTGTAACCAGACATGATTGCATGAAAACCAGTGGGTTGGAGATTCTTCCCTCAATTTCTATGAGGTTCAGCCAGGTTCTCTTTTTCTATACCACCCATATCCTGAGTTGGCCAAGCACTTCTTAGTGAGTGAAGTTCTCCTTGATCTTATGAGGAACCTCACAAAATTGCTTCTTAAATATTCTTTCTTGCACCGGTTTTAATCAGAGAGCAGCCATTATGCTGAGCATGGAGAAGATGGGAAGCATGGATATTGAACTGGAATTTCTTTGCTGCCACATTTTGTACCCAGTTTAGCAAACCCATTTAATTTGTGTACATTAAACAAAACTGAAACTTCTGTAAATCCTTCAAGTTCAAATCATTTGAACTTGTAACATTGGATGTGGAAAATTGCAATACAAGTATTCGGTGTATATTACCATCTCATTTTTTTTTTACTGAATATTTGGAGATTGGAATGGGCCAATCTTAATTTCACTTTCTCTATGTGCTTTCATTGAGCATAAGTACAAGAAGTTGAATATACCTACTGACATGGTTTGAAGTGGCCCAGTGTTACAAATCAACGTAAACATACAAACATATGGAAGGCTTAATAAGGGTGGGACAGCAATAGGAAGGTGTCAACTTCCATTTCTGCCATGTACCATTGGCCAATAGAAAAATGACTTGCCAGATTGTTCTAGGTTAGCTGAAGGGTATTTCCTGTTAAAATGAACTGCAAGCAGTGTGGATTCAGGGAGCAATTTAAAGAAGGTTAAAACCAATTGCCATTCTAAGCACCCCTTTTCTGTTTATTAATTTTTCATTTATTTCCTGCTTTCTGAAGTGTTTGAGGTGATGTACCTGGGTATCTCTCCTCATTTTAGCTTCACAATCCTAGGAAATACGTTTGGCCTAAGGAAAATTGAATAGCCCAAAACTAAGTGAACTCCGTGGTCGTGTTATCTGACCCAACAATTGACTGCACTAGCAGTATATCTGGGCCTGTGAAATGTAACAAAAAAAGATTATTGCTGGATGTTTCATTTTAAAACCAACTTTTTAGTGTAATGATGGCATCTAGGATTGCACTGTGCTATTTCTCCACCAGGTGACAACATTTTATTGCATAACAATGCAATGTTCTATACTGTGATTTCATTTAGGTTTATTCCAGGGCTAATGAAAAGGAACCATGTTGCTGGTGGCTGGCTAAAGTGAGAATGATAAAGGGTGAGGTAGGAATATATATATATACATATATTTAATACTTTGCTCTTCTTCATAGCATCTCTGTTTTAAATTGCTATGGGTCTCTCTTTTAGTTTTACTGGATTCTAAATGTATAGTTAAACCTTCAGTTTAAGAAACCTTTAATTTAGTAGATTTTGGATGCAATTGGGAAATCGTTCTGTATGTTCTGTGCATCTGCGTCTGTAAAATCTGTTTCTATTTTTTATATATGTAAAACGCAGGAAATATATATCCCCATATTCCCATTTGCCATTTCATATATGGGTAAAATCCAGTTTGGATTTAATGGAGTAACGCCTTTCATAAACCCCTCTTTCTTCCATTAGTCAATTCAATCAGGGTTTTACTGTAACAAATGTTGAAATGAAAAGTAAGCAGTGGGCATATGAAATGTAATCTTTAAAACATCACTACCTACTTATACAGTGTCTTGGACAATTTGTTCTTTTCCATTAGTTTTATGTAATAGAATATGCTGCTTGTGATGCTACCTACAATGAAATTGTCACAATTGAGCGTTTGAGATCTGTCAATCCTAACAAACCTGCAACCAAGGATACTTTTCATAAGATTAAGCTTGATGTACCTGAAGATTTAAGGCAGATGTAAGTGCAACGTTATTTTGTGTATAAAGTCGTAATCAGTATTCTTAAGATGGATATTAGATTCCCCCCCCCAATAAGATACTTAGCAACTATTCTTTCCAATGCATTACAGCTGTGCATAGCTACTTAGCATTTAATTAAAAGATTTTAAAGATGATGTTTTTCAGTATGAACAGTTAAGTAAAATTAAGCTGCAATTTAATTGCTATGTAGTTACCTGGATGAAACCAAATGAAAATATATAAATATAAATTCCCAGAAGCAGTTTATGAATCAGTTCAGTGTGATTCAGTTTGAAATGTGTCACAGTAGTGAAGGGCTAGCATGACCCTCTAAACTACATGGGATTGTATTTGTTATTGTTGAGGTTCTGTGGACAAAGTAACAGCACATTCTCTAATCATGGATCTAAATTGTTGTTTTAGGTGTGCTAAAGAATCTGCACACAAAGATTTCAAAAAGGCAGTTGGGGCATTTTCTGTAACATACGATCCTGAGGCCCATCAACTTATCATTTTGGTAAGTTCCTTTAGATTAGGTGGGTTTGAATTCAAGTGTTCTGCTTTGCAATAATATTAATTGAGATGTTTTTTTTTCTCCTTTCTACTCCTTTAGTCTATTAATGAAGTAACAACAAAACGTGCAAATATGTTAATTGATATGCACTTTCGAAGTCTTCGGACCAAGTTATCCTTGATAATGAGAAATGAAGAAGCAAGCAAACAACTAGAGGTAAAAGTTGTAACCATTTTTTACAGATGTAGCTACTTTGCTAAACTGAAGTTTGACAGTAACATAAGAAACATTTGCAAATCATGCTGTGAGACAATCTTCCCTGAGATGTTCTGGACCATCCCACAGTTGTGGATGATGGGGTGTGCTTTCCAATACCTTTGGGAAAGTTAGAGTTTTTCATGCCAATCTATTGTTTTAACCTGCAGTATGATATTTTGTTTATCAGGAAGACTATGAGTGTTTTAGAAAACTAATTCTACCTTGGATAACATTGATCTAACTTCCATGATTATCTTCACTGTTACCCTAACTTTTCAGATGAATTTATAAGTTTTCCTTAACATAGGTGTTTTCCAGAAAATCCGCATTCCTAGATTTCTGAACAATAATCACATTGGTTAGGCAATTTTGGGGATTAAATTCACATATCTGGCAGGTACCTTGTTAGGGAAGGTGTTGCCTTCCAAGAATCCATGTAACTTCACCCCCAGCTGAATATTTGAAATAAATATTCTTTCTGATTATTTGAAATAAATATACTTTCACTAGCACAAAAATCAGTGCTAATCTGTGTCATTTGATGTAATTGTTTGGTAGTTGCTAAGAAGTTCCCAAATAATAAGCAAGAGAGAACACCCTGTGCTGTATCTTCCTTTTAAAAAAGTGACTCCTTGTGCCTTCATATCGAAGATGTATGTGTAACCCAGAATGTCCCTTTCCTTCCAGAGCTCAAGGCAGCTTGCTTCAAGATTTCATGAGCAGTTTGTTGTACGTGAAGATCTGATGGGTCTGGCTATTGGTACTCACGGAGCTAACATCCAGCAAGCCCGGAAGGTACCAGGAGTAACAGCAATTGATCTTGATGAAGACACTTGTACATTCCATATTTATGGGGAGGTGAGTTGCATTTCCAAAGCTACTTTCCTTGAAATATCCCCAATTCTGAGCCACTGCAGTGTTTCAAAACACACGTACATTTTTCGTAGGATCAAGATGCAGTGAAGAAGGCCAGAAGTTACCTTGAATTTGCTGAGGATGTCATCCAGGTCCCAAGAAACTTAGTAGGTAAGTCAGTGAGGTGACTTCTGATTATTAAATAATCAGTAAACCTGATTATTTTAGCAATGAAGATGGGAGGAGAGTTTCACAGTATGGTGAATGTATTTTTTTCAAACATAAATAGCAATTCTGATCATTTGGGCTGACTTAAAATGAAGCTGTAGCTTATTAATAGAACTATTTTAATATTGATTTACAATAATGTGTTGAACTGGGTATAAGGAACTGTTAACCTAGGATCATTGCTATTCAGTTTCATGTCCTGCAAATCTGAATTTAATAATTGTTTTTTCTAATGAATTACCGTACTTCACAAAATAAGTTTATTTTCAATCCTGAAAACAAGGATTTGATTTGATTGTCATCTTTGTTTCATAACATCAATTGAGTAAAACCTTTTGACAAGTGAAGTGACTACGGTAATTGGACACAGATTTCTCCTTGCAATATTGATACTGGAGGTTATTGTCAGCCTTAATTAAATCTCATTTTAATGGACATATCTAGTAATTGGTTTCAATCCATTTTAATAAATATTTCCTGCAATTACAGATGTTATCTCTGCATGTAGGAAAATAAATCTTCAAACTTGAATCCTTTTTAAAATAAGTACTCAAGTGTTTTTATAGATGCCTATCAAAGGGATATAAGCATCTGATGTCCTTGTGGCAACAGACTCTTTATTGATACAGAAATGAAATATTTGAGCATCTGTGGAAGCATTTTTTGGCAGAATTAACTTGTCATTCATTTTTTCCTAATGTTTCTGATTTGAAAAAAAATGTTTCCCTCTATTCTTTTTTACAGGAAAGGTTATAGGAAAAAATGGAAAACTCATTCAAGAGATAGTGGATAAATCTGGAGTAGTGAGAGTGCGAATTGAGGCTGAAAATGATAAAAATATTCCACAGGAAGAGGTGGGTGGCATTTGTAATGTTTCACATAAGTGCAGAAAAGCACATTTTCCACAACCCTCTACATTTTTATTGCAAACCAGTTCAGGGTGCTGCTTAATTGTGTCGCCTTTTGTAATATTAGCTACGTAGCTGGACCACTTGGATTTTTGTAAAGGAGCTAAACTGATCCTGTTCCTCAAAATGTTAAGGCATGTTCTCTAATATTCAGATGTGCCACTTCAGAAAGTTCTTCCCTTTTGTCTCAGCATGCATGATATGCATAGAAAACTTGTTATTTCAGGTTTCATTCCAGTTTATCATAGATCAGTGCAGGGTTAGTCAGTATAAATTAAAATGTAGGCTGGCTCGCTCAGGGGAGAATTTGTCCCTGGGCCGCCACATGTTAGAAACATCCTGAGGACCGTACGCTGCCCGGTTTTGAGGTCTGATGAAGTGAAAAAGACTGCATTTGCATGCTTACTTAAAACATCGTCATTAAATGCTTAATGAGATTACAGATAGTACTCAACCTATAACCACAATTGAGCCCAAAGTTTATGTTGCTAAGTGAGAAATTTGGGGTGAGTTTTGTCCCCGTTTTACGGCTTTCCTTGCCACATTTGTTAAGTGAATCACTGCAGTTGTTAAAAATTAGAAACACGGTTGTTAAGTGAATCCAGCTTTCCCGTTGACTTGGCTCGTCGGAAAAAGGAGATCACGTGACCCCGGGACGCTGAAACCGTCATAAATACCAGTCTGTTGTCAAGCACCTGAATGTAAATCACACGACCATGGGGATCGCTGCAGCAGTCGCAAGTGTGAAAAATGGTCCTAAGTCACTTTTTTTCCCCAGTGCCGTTGTAACTTCGAACGGTCACTAAACGAGCTGTTACCTGTACAAGAGGCTACCTGCACATTGAGTGCTGATTAATAGAGTGGCGTGGATGGTGTCATGGAAGTCATTTGATTCTAGATTTGCTTTCTAGGGAATGGTCCCGTTTGTCTTTGTGGGAACCAAGGACAGCATCACAAACGCCACCGTTCTTTTGGATTACCACCTCAATTATTTAAAGGTGAGCATTCCACTGGCTTCCAGGTGTTATGCAAAAGTATTTAACCCTTTCATTATTACTATTAATTAGAGTGG
>JANHJO010009311.1:463335-474361 GCA_032468235.1 Pseudoxyrhopus heterurus
TGGGGGCAAAATGCTGACATTGTAAACCGCTTAGAGAGGGTTGCAAGCCCTGATAGGCGGTATATAAACACAGTGCTGTTGGTATTGGACGCCTCTGCCAAAGGACGCCCTTTGGGCAGCATCAACCCTTTAATCGGTGCCTGTGGGCAGTTTGAAATAGGAAGCCAGCACGGAGTCCGGCAGGGCTGTCCAACCGGGCAACTTTAAGGCTGGTGGACTTGAACTCCCGGCCAGCTTCGCTTAACGTTGCCAGAGTCGGAGCCCCGCGCTGTACAGGCTGCCGCTCCCTCCCCAGCGACAAAGCCGGCACCGAAAAGCCGCCTCCGGCAGTGGAGCGGCTCTCACGGCGCTCTCCTTTCTCCCTGCAGGATGCTGATCGGGGACAGCAAGACGCGCTTCTTCCTCAAGTGAGGCGCCCTGCGAGGACCACCGCCGCCCTTCCCCGCGCCGCCCCAGGCACCGCAGCCCTCCTTGCCCGGGGAAGCGCCGGGCAGAAGCGGCTCCGCCAAGCGCTCATTTGGCCCCTCAGAGACGGGCGGGGCGGTTTTGTTTTCACGGTTGCAGACTTCGGAAATTCTGCCTCCACCCCCCCTTTTATTTTTTTGAAACGCCGCCTCGCAGAAGCAAGAAAAGGGCGAAGAAACGGCGGCCCCGGCAGATCCGCGGGCTGAAGCGCGGGAGCCGGAGGAGCTTCGGGCGAAGCGGCCGTGGGCAGCCCCGGGTCGAGCAGCGGCCCGCACACCAGGCCCGGCGCTTGCAGGGCGCTCTCCCAGCCCTTCGGCAGCCCCGTCCTCGGCTCGGCATCTCCGGCGGCGGCGCTGCGCAGAGGGACCTCCCGGCCACGCTGCCTCCGCGCAGTCCCGCAGCCGTCGGGGGGCAAACGGGCGCCGCGCTTCCTCCGACCGGATCCCATCTGTGAAAGGGCTCCTTCGCCCAGCCGAGCGGGAGGAAGAACCGGGCTGGCCCGGCCCTCGCGGAACCTTGGTCGGAGACGCTCAGCCGCTCCCGTCGGCGCGGGGCCGCCCCAGCGGGGCTTCCCAGCCCCAGAGACCGGCTAGACGCACCCTCCCCTTCACCCCCCCCCCGTGGACCCGAAGCCCCTCCGCGCACCACCACTCCGCCGTCGAGGGGGCTGCACCCAGGCGCCTCCCAGCCTCCCGCGCCTCGAGAGGCCGCCCCGCCGGGTTTGGCCCGAGATGCCCCCCACCCACCGCGTTGGTCCCGGGCCGTGCAGGAGACATCGCCACCCGGCCGCTTCCCGGGCCCGCCACCCCCCCCCCCCCGAGAGCGACCTTTCCCCGTCCTTCAAGACACGCTGCGCGGCGGGGCTTCTCGGCGCGGAGATCCCGCCTCGGGGTGGGCTTCGACCGGCAATCGCCCTGTCCGAAGGAGCCCTCGCCGCGCTGCGTTTTGCCTTGCGGGATCCGGAGAAGTCTGGATCCTGATCTGCACGCAGCCCTTGCGGGGGGCGGGCTTTCGGTTTGCGACCCGGCTCTGCGGCCGGTTAAGGGGGCCGCCCTGCCTCGCCAAGCACTGAGCCAGCGGCTGCTGTGCGAAACCTGAACGCGGAACTGGAGGCAGACGATGGGGACACGTCCTGTCCTTGCGCCCCAGCTAGGGAGGGACTGGGGGAGTGAAATGTTGAGCCTCGAATTAGCTCTGCCTGCGGTGGATGGGTGTCCTCGTTTACTATACCCCTATTAGGCAAGCAGCGGTTCCTTAACCATTGTCTATTAAATTAGCCACCGATTGTTGGGTTAAGCCACTGCGTTGTTTGTTTGGTTTGGGGGTCCCCCCATTGTTCAACCCATCCTCTCCCAAGCAGATCTACAGCTGTGCCAGACTTCTGGAAATGCTAGCACAGCATGCTAAGCCCTGAGCCTGGGCTCACACACCACTATAATAAAGTGAAAACCAAGAAAAGTGCACTAATGTTGTGGCCCTTAATGTGATCTGCTTATTTTGATGTTTTTCCTGGAGTAGGGACACAGCTGTGGGTGGCTGGTTAAGCACAGTTTGTGGTTTAGCAGGCCTGAGCAGCTCCAAGCCACTGGGGACATTGCTGACATCTGGAGGAAAGAGGACATTTCCCAGCTTGCTTGGCTGCCACCTGGGAGTTCGTCCGTCCCTCTCCCCCAACACCCAACGGCCGTGATGGGAGCCCTTCGTGGGGGTGGGGGCTGCAGATAAGCTGAAGCACCTCAGTGCTCCCAAGCAACAGATCCCCGCAGCAGTGATGGGTGGGAGCCCTTTGGTTGCTAGCACAGAAAAGCTCTGTGCTTCCCAGCATCTTCGAAGTTCACATTGTGTCGTCTGCAGTTGGAGGAACTTACTGAGCTGCAGCTAACTCTTTTTCAATCAATCAATAAAGCGGGAGGAGCCCTCTTAGTAATGCAATAAGAATAAGGTGACCCTTATCTTAAGACCTGCCCTTATCTGTAATATGGCATATAAATCACCTAAGGGGGAAGTGTTGTTGAGCTGCAGTGCGAGGCAATAAACTTTTATCTCTGCTGGCTAATACAGATGTTTCTTTAATAAGCGGTGCTAAAATGTCAGTTGCTGGATTGAGGTTGCTGGTGCGTAGCCATGGAAGACAACCTGCCTGTGTGTGCGTGTGTGTGTGTGGGGCTTCTACTGTTGTTTCTTGCAGTGAATGGCAGGCAAGGGAGGAAACAGAACCTGTAGGAGGGAGGGGGGGCTGCTGATGGAAAGAAGGTTCTAGAACGGAGGGGAGAGGCCCTTTGTTATTTTGACTAGAGTGAGGAACTGGAGCTACTTCCAAGAGGCCTCTACGAATAGCGGATGAGTAAAAAAGGGCTTACCAACTCAGCTCACAGTTTTGTAAACAGATGCTTCATTTTTATGTTCTGGAAGTGTTCATCAAGAATTCTTGGCTGCTGAACAGCATGAAGGATAACAGAAGAAAGGCCTATTTATCTCCACAAACTCTCGGAATTGCTTTTTAAGGGTGTGCCATGACTGAGAAGTGTGCAAGAGAGAGCATTGACATGTTCAGACAGTCTGTTCAGCTGCGATGGAAAAAGTAGCATTGGATTGTGGGAACTGACACACTGTGGTTTGTAAAAGAAGACTGATGGCTTTCAGTAGAAGTCAAACCTAACTCAGGGCGGTTTGTCCACTAAATCATGGTAAAACAAACCGTGCCTTAATGCAAGTGATTGATTTGTAAAGGTTTGTTGAGGGAGAGAAAGTCACAGTTTTGGAATCATTGGTTGTCTGCATAACATAAAAGGTAAAGGAGTCCCTGCAGATTTTACTCCGCTAGTCATTGCTGACTGTAGGGGGCGCTGCTCATCTCTGTTTCAAGACCATTGAGCCCATGGTGTCTGAAGAGATTTCCACGGTATGTGGCCAGCATGATGTCACTGAGAGCTGTTATCTTCCCACTGTAGTGCTACCTATTTATCTACTTGCATTTGCTTGCTTTCGAGCTGTTAGATTGGCAGGAGCTGAGGTGAGGATGGGAGCTCACCCAGTTGAGTGGCGCTCAGGTCTCGAACCTGCGCTGCTGGCTTTCCAGCTTGGCTTCTTAACCGCTGGGCCACCACACTGTCCCTGTCTGCATAATATGCTGGGCTACCATCTCCTTCCCATCATACCCAACATTGCAACTTCATCCAAGCTGGAGACTTATCTTGGTTTGGGGGCTCCTGAGACTGCCCCAAAGGCTTGCTAAAAAGTCCGAGTCCTTGTTTTGGGAAGCTGAAAGAAGTGCAGCTTTTCTGAGATCAGACAGCCTGCAAAGCTCCACGAATGAGGTAGGGCTGAAAGGCTGCTGTGGAGAGCTGCTTAACCGAAGGCATTGAATGCATTTGCCTGCTGCAGTGGGAGGAGATGGGCCTTCAGCAGGGCTGCTCCTAATGGGAGGTTTCCAAGTGATGAAACCCATTGAAGAAGAAGAAAAAGCAGAGTCCATCTTCCAAAACAAATTTCTTTTTATTTAGGTAAAATAAATTAGAGTTTAAAGCCATTCTTTGAATTGGGATTGGAGGCCCCTGGCAGAAACAGGTGGCCTGGTCCTCCCTAGACCTGAAGGTGTGAAGGTGTCAGTTCTCCCCCATCGCAGCCCACACCCTTAGCTGAGACCCTAACTCCAGCCTAGTAGCACCGGACACAAGACAGGTTCCCAGTTCTTCAGTCTTGTCCTTCCCTTCCTTTGTCTGTTTACACACCACAGCTGAGGGAGATCCCACAGGGAGGCGGTTTTTTTGGGTCTGCATTGCCATGGCAACCCATCTTGCCAGCATCTTCCTACAGCCTGTCCTCATTATTAGGAAGGGTTGTCCCATTTTTCTCTCCTTGTGTCTCAAACGATTTTTGCTTTCTTGGAAAGAGATCCAAATTAGAATTGTCCTTGCAAATCATTACACAAAAACAAGGAAGCCGTGGGAGACATCAAGGGTTCCACAGCCCACTGAACAACAATTCTGCATCTGCAACTTGATCCACCCTGGGAGACTCGAGCACCTGCCAGCGCTCTTAAATGCTCTTTTCATGTCGCCCAAACTATGTTTATCCATCAACCTGGAAACGCAAAGAGCTGAAACTGCAAAGAGGAGCACTGCAGTTAAAAAGGAAATTGTCACCGATGACTGAATGAATGAAAAAGAAAAGACAACTCTAACCCGCAGAAGAATAGAAAGACAACCAGGAATATGTCAGGTTCTTTCAGGTAGCAGTTGGTTTTTAGAGCTTTCAGCAGGTGACCTTGGCTCTCCATTAGCTTCAGGAAGGACGACTCTGCTTCAGGCTGAAAGGCAACCAGCCAGCCCAAATTAGGCGTGGCTCACTGTATCAGGGCAACCTAGAAAATGGACTTCTAGTTCAGTAAAATGACCAGGAGTGAGTATGGGCCTCCAGTCTTGCCTCCAGAAGTTGTAGCTGTTCCAACACTGGAGGTTTTTAAGAAGAGATCGAACTGTTTGTCTGGAATAGGCGCAGGGGTCTTCAAACTTGACAGCTTTAAGACTTGTGAACTTCAACTCCCAGAATTCTTCCTCTAGTCATGTTAGCTCAGGAATTCTGGGAGTTGAAGTCCACAAGTCTTAAACTTGCCAAGTTTGAAGACCGTTGGTATAGGGTCTCCTGCTTGAGCAGGGGGTTGGACTAGAAGACCTCCAAGGTTCCTTCCAGCTGAGTTATTCCATTAAACAGCACCTGGAAAGGTGTCCTGCAGGCAAAGAAGGTGGTCCCTGAGGATGCTTCTGTGGCAGGATCTGCCTGCTGAGGACTCACAGGGCTGGGCGGCAGCAGCTTCCTTATGGATTTGATGTGGGGTTCTACCTGGGTTTCTCCTACCACCAAGCACCAGCTGACCACAGGAGAATGGCCACCACTTGCTTCCCTTAAGAGGGGTGGGATTTGGGATGGCTTGAGTAGCCAATTGCCAGCACATCAGATCAGCCAGTTACAGGTGAGGAGATGATGCCCAGGTGAAGTAGGGGGAGTGCCTTTTGCTTGGCGAGCTGGACCCAGGCCTTCCCAGCTGATGTAATCAACCCTGAACTGCAAGATGGCAAGAACCCACCCATCCACCCCATTTCCATTGTTGTCAACAAAGGGAAAAAAGACATTAGATGGCCTTTAGGCAAAGTTGCTGGGGAAAAGCCCCCTCCCCCCCAGCTCATTTATGCTGGTTGTTGCAGCCCACCAGGAAAGACCATTGAAGGTGCCCCAAATGAAGCAGCTCCTCTGCACCTGCCCCAGCTGTGCGGCCCAATTCCATGCTGGGAGCAGATGTGCTTTTACAGACAGATCAGGCTGTGCCCGTGTGGCTGGCTGGGGGACTGAGTGCGAATTCCTTGGGTGGAGAGAGGTGCACGGAAGACCACGGGTGTGTGGCATTCTCAGAAACTGTTCAGATGCCTCTGAGGTATTTACCTGGTCAGGACTAGAGGAGCTGCCGGCGATGCAGAAGTCTCTGGGGAAGGACTGCAATCTGCCCTCGAAGATGAAGAATCTGCTTCAAATACCCCCAACCCAATTTACCATGGGCAGTTTCTCCCCCATTTTGAGTGGTAACGGTCTGGCCTCCAGGGAGACAAGCAGGGCCCAGAGGCTGCTTGCACTGCCCATACAGCTGCTCTGGAAGGGAAACCGGCAGAGGGGGCAAGTGGGGGGCGCTCTGGTGGGATTTGCACCCTGTGCCGAGCAGATTGGAGTTCCTGAGATTAACACAACTGGCTGGCTTTCTCAACACACAAAGTCTTACATCATGGCTTGCATGCCAGTGATTGAGTTCCCATAACACAATAAAGCCGAGCCAAAGAAATCGTATTTTACCTTAGCGCACCACACAAACCCAGAACTGGAATGCTTCATCTTAGACCACTGATTCCAGAGGAGACCCAAAGGTGCTTTTCCAAAAGGCGGCTGGACGTTCTTGGTTTTTTCCTTGAAAAGTTTTGCTTCTCATCCAAGAAGCTTCTTCAATTCCGGCACCTGGAAAAGCGCCTTCGGAACAATCATGACCCGGAGGATTGAGCATCTCCATAGACTTTAATTTCAAAGGAGAAAACAGGACAACATCCCTAGGTGCTCTTTGAATTCCTGTGGGATTTCAAGGCCCATAACCTGTGGATTTTGGAGGCTTCCCTTGCTCTAAATCAGTGCTGGACCAAAAGATTTCTCCCCATGTTCTCCTTGGCATTTTCATCCAGTTCACTTCAGTGAAAGAATTTACTTCAGAAATCCCCACAATTAAATTGGTGGGTTTCTTCTTCCTTTTTATGATTAAAATCTCATGCCCCAAAAGCTTTTGTCCACAGTGGGGGGGGGGGAGAAGAAACAGCATAAAAGAAGCAAAATGAAGTGGTTGCCACTGGCTGCTGCCTGGAACTGACTGGTGAGCAAACAAGGAGTAAGAGCCGAATGTGTCGTTCTTGCGTTGTTTAACAAAGTGAGCAAAATGTGTCTGTGTGCAGAGGATACCTTGTTCCGTTCCTGTAATCTGATTTCTCAGATCTCTCAAGGTCTCCACTTCCAGGTTCTTCAGAGGAAGAAACATCCTCCAGCAGCTTCACTGGAGAACTGGAGGCTCTTCAGCCCAGATGGAGAGGTCTCATTTCATCACCCGTCCCTTGGGGTCCTGGTGGGCCTTTGTGGAAAAGGGGGGCAGCTGTGGTTCCCCTGCTCTCTTCACAGGGCAAGTACTGCCCTCTCTTGAAAGGGCTGGACCACCTCTGGTTCTAGACATCCCCCCCCCATGAGTCTTGGTTCTTTTGCTCAACTGCTGAAGGATGGGTGGAAAAGCATCCTTGGGGGTGGGGGGGTTGTCTAGTATCTCCTGGGAGGACCCCCCCCCGCCTGTCACTTTCTCCTGTCCACTTCCAGGTTGGAGCAACACAATTTGACCAGGCAGCAGAGAACCTGGGCCCCTGCAGGAGGCTGAGCTGTCGGCAACTCCTTTCAGATAACTGCTCTCTTTGTGTTCTGCTCCTTGCGTGTGGGGAGCACTCTGAATCTCCCCTTCAATGGGGGGCAAGAGTTGCCAGCCGTTTTCCAGCCCCCCTCCCCTTGCTGCTTGGCCTGTCAAAGGGGCTTCCCACGGGAGGACCAGCCCTGAGGGGGAGAGAGCATCTTTCCGTTGCCAAGCAGGAGGCATCGTTTCGTTTATTAGCTGCTCCGTTGATGGATTGGCAGTGGCAGTTTTAGTGAACGGGACCGATGGCTTCTTTGACACGATGGTAATTCAGCCCCACTGTGGGGAAAAGGCTCGTAGGATTTTGCAATCTGCAGGAATGCCTGCAGTGACACACACTCTGGACCATAAGCCAGTCAAATTCCCTTTTACCCCTCTGGGCGGTTAGATATGATGCATTGATTTCGGCTGGGACTCTCTGAACCTGAAACTCAGAACTGGGACATTTAAGTAAACTACACTTAAATCAATCATAGATGAAGATGTCATCTGAACACAATCACTGAGTAAAAAGGGAGGCACAAAACCGTCTTTTTCTGTCTTCTGGTCAAAGGCTGCACGGAAGATTTGCAGTCCAGGCTGACCAGCCTTCTATTGAGCTCAGGCCCCTTTTATAAGCAGGTGAGCGATGTCCCCAGCCAGCCCTGGCCTTCAGCCACCCATCCTCTGGGACCTGGAAGTGCCCTTAGACATAAAGGAGAGGACGGTAATTGGAACAATGCCCGTTTCCTGCTGCTTTTTTTTTCATTTATAAATATCTCTGGGATCGCTAAAACTAAAAGGGAAAGAAAATAATAAATATTATGAAACATGGGATAAATTTTATAATTGGCTAAACGGGAAACATGGAGAATGGAGATGTGAAGAAAGAATTGTTGAACGTATATATATATAGATGATAATGTATCTGGACAAAAACTGTAAAACTAAATAACTATATGTAAGCGTGGATAGAAATCAATATCAGCAATCACAAAGCGAAATCAAGGCTCAAGCATATCCATAGGTAGAGATGTATATGTATTAGCTATATGGAGCACCCAACTTGTGTTCGTATAGAGTTTGTTAATCCTGTAATAGTTATTCAAATTTTAATTTTAATATTGTTTTGTTTTGTTTTTAACCAATAAAATCTATTTTAAAAAAAAGAAGAAGAAGTTGCGGTGTGTCAAAACCGAACCGATGTCGCTGACCTCCTTTGATTTAAAAAAAAAAAATTCCGTTAAGCAAAGACCAGGAGGGAGAGAATTCTCCAACAGTCTGCAGATGTTGCCCTGGTCTCTACTCGTCTCCCGTCCTGCTTTGCTCTCCGTAAACACAGCCCAAAGCTTCCGGGCTGACTTCCTGTTTTCTTCATTTTGGCATGGCCCTCGTGGTGAGATGTCCGACGGCAGTTCCCCGGCTTCTCGGTGGCTTATCTCCTGATAACACCACCTCTCAAACAAAGGGTCCAGGCTTCCATGGGCCAAACAAAGGAAGTGTGGTCCAGTTTCAAACAGTCTGGCTATGCAGCCTGTATGCCAGTAATAACAACAGGTCATCCATAATGTAGTTTGCTACAGGAGGGTGGTGAATTATGGAGCGGTTGGTCGCAAAGGGGTGGATGGGGGAGTTGGCTCCCATGCTGGGCTGTTTTGTAACTTGGTGTGCATTCATACGTTACATAGATCTCATTTCTACTCCCTGGCAAGTCTAAGAGCAGAAGCACCAGCCATTCTTGCTTAAGCTGGAGGAATCCTGGAGACTTGTCTCCTCTGGTTCTAGGTAGACTTGTAAAATGAGCCAATACATACAATTATCTTGTTGGACAGGAGCTTGTGCCAGTCTGGGGTCTATGGCAGGTGGCCCAGAAGAGGGCCAGCCTGGTGCCTTCATTCTTAATGACAGAACAGAAGTTGCCTTCAGAAGTTGTGAGAGCTTCATCACTGGAAGCTTTCAAGGAGAGATTGGACTGCCATTTGTCAGAAATGATGTAGGGTCTCCTGCTTGGGCGGGAGGTTGGACTAGATGACCTACAAGGCTCCTTCCAACTCTGTTAATCTGTTAAATTAAAAGTCTCCGCGAAAGAACTTGAGGACAGTTTGTTTGTTCCTTGGAAGCGTGATAAGTAGAGCAGCTCTAGGTAATATTTCCTCCTCTTTTCTCCACGGAGGATCATCGGATTAAAGAGATGGTAACGTGCCACTGTTGGAGGAAGGAGTTGTAAGGAGATGCTGAAGGCTCATCTCCGTCACTTAGGTTGAGGGAGCCAACGTTGTCTGAAGATGCTTCTGTGGTCACGTGGCCAGCATGGCTATATGCCAAAGGTGCATGGAACCCTGTTACCTTCTGACCGAAGTGGTACCTGTTTATCTACTTGCATTTACATGATTTTGAACTGCTAGGTGGGCAAGAGGGACTTGCTGGTAGCGCCTACTCTGTTGCTTTCTGTCTTAGCGCTTGCATCCTCCTTAATGTTCAGAGAGGACCTGTTTTTTTGTTGTTGTTGAGATTTAGGAACTGAAACTACATTGGCGTTTAGCCATCTTCTTCCTCAGATTGAGGGAAAAGATATTTTTTGTCTTGTTTTCTTCCACAAGAAGAGAAGGTTGGTCACGTTCTCCTGACCTGGATGGTATCTGCTGACCTGGCTTTTGAAGGACGGGATGGCCAAAGATTGTGGACAAATCTCTCCTCCTTTATTCTGCTATCCTTTCTCAAGTTCTCTGCCTTTCTGGATTTCCTATGATGAGAGCAGGTCTCCAAGGACCATCAAGGCAGCCAAAGAGGCTGCAAAATGAAGGAAGGATTAGTCATATCAAAACCCAACCTTTGCAGTTACACATCCTTGCCTCTTCTAAAAATAAACTCAGAAACGTCTTCTAAGGAAGCCTGAATATTAATTAGAAAAACAAAGTTCTTTTCTGGGAAAAGAGAATGTTCAAGGAACTCAAGGGTAGATTTCTTTCAGGGCTGCATAAGTTGGGCCCTCAACAAATACCTTGACTTGAAGAGGCTAAACTGGCCATCAAATTTTAATCGTTAACACAACAGCGAAAACAGCTGCATTCACAAAACATGAGCATATCTCTTATTAAATATAATTTAATTAGCAGCAGAAATATCCAATTGTGGTTGTAAGAGCTACTGGGTCTGTTCTGAGATAGTGTACCAACGTATTTAGAAACCTTGATCATCATCTTCCTCTTTCGATTGGGCAGAGCTGGGGGCGGAGTTAAGTGTGTAACCAGCCTAGAGTCCTTACATTCCCACAAACAAGGAGCACGGTGGCTCGCACCGTTAGCATTGAAGGTTAGCAAGCCTGCATTCGAGACCAGAGAGCTACCGTGGGGCAGGGTTGAGCTCCCGTCCTTCGCTCCCACTCCTGCCGGGGCCATGAAAGAAGCCACAACTGGGCATCCTCCAGACAATGGTAATGTCACCGACTAGGAGCTGCAGTGGTGGAGTGGTTAGAATGCAGTACTGCAGGCTACTTCTGCCATTTTTGCAGTTCGAATCTCACCAGGCCCAAGGTTGACTCAGCCTTCCGTCCTTCCCAGGGGGGTAAAATGAGGACCCAGATTGTTGGGGGCAATAGGCTGA
>JANHJO010009312.1:56495-67073 GCA_032468235.1 Pseudoxyrhopus heterurus
TTAGAACAAATGAATTAATATAAATGAATTTAAGCAATTTGATTTTAGAAATGGAAGAATTTAAGATATCTATGCATGTATATGGATGGATAACAGGATGGAGTTGCTACGAAGTACATCATATTACATTTTCTTCTGTTAATACTTACTTCTGAATAAGGATATTAATCAAGAAGAAAGGAAAGGAACTCAGGGCAATAGTAATAATAAAAAAGGCTTATTTCCAAGCCCAGATACACTTAGTTTTTAGGATAAAAAGCAATTAAACAAAAATCTGTTGTTCATAAATACAACACTTACACAAAAAGACAATCCTACCTTTCTTGAGTTTGTTGGATCTCCTTCTGGGTTTTTAATCTGGCTTCCTCCCATGAGAAAGGACAAATGAATTTTTGCAATTGCTCCTTTAAAAAGTATACATGTATTTGTCCATCTTTACTAACTGCTTCTAAAAGATGCAAAAAAATACAACCATCAGGAAATTAACAGCAAGCAGATTTTTCCAAGTTCATCACAATTTATTTATTTACACTGCCCAATTCCCAGTGACTTTATTCTTAAAATGAAAATTTTATCAATTTATATAGAATGCTAGCTTAACTAGGCAGGGAGATAAACAACAAATCTATCTTTCCATCCTATTATTTTAATCTATGCAGATATAGAATATGAACTGGAGAGCTTATTTGTTTTAACTTTTCTACTCTATCCATCAAATTTCAAGGAAAGTTTAGAATACAGGAATTAATAAAAGTATTTAATATGATAATATAACAGCAATACAAATTTTTACCTCTTCACTTACAATGAAATTTATAAAGAAATCTGAGTATGCTTAACAATTTTTTAATAGAAAGAATACAGCAGTTTTTTTCATGTTTTTCATTTTTTCAGATTTTTTTCTTGAACAAAATAAAGTAGAAAAATTAATTTAACATGGAAATGAATAGCTTGGAATTTTTAATGCTTTCAGAAATTTTTATTAACTTATGCTACAAAAAAGTTGATATGACTTTTTCTCTTAATGGCATAAATACTTGTTTTTCTCGATGTGAATCTAACTAATATTTGATATTTTGTAAAAATATTAACATCTAAAACAGGTTAAACCAAAAGACTGAAAACATAAAACATTTTCTTTATGAAGAAGCACAATGAGATTTTTAGAGAATAAAAACAATGTCCCTCCATGAGGCTTCTAGAATTGCTACTGAGATGATTTTTAAATTGGAGTGGGACCAGTTAATAATAATTAAATTTAATACTAAATTTAAATAAGATTGTGTTTCAAGCCCATGCATTTTTATGAATATTAACCTGATTTCCCAATTATCAAAGCATTTCCCAAATCAGAGCTACCAAAAATTACTACCAAAAATGTTACCTCCAAACTGGTGGTAACACTGAAAATTCAAGAGTAGTAATCTTTGAAGCTCTGGTGATTTCAAGTGGGAAAAACATTTGAGAGGAAAAATCCACTTTCTCCATGCCATGAACGATTTTATACATCTTGACCAAGTCTCCCCCGAATGATGTTTTACTAAAAAAAAAAAAACTTTTTCTAAAGTATAGGGTTCCAAAACTAATATATCAAATACAATTTAAGAAGAAAGCTGTAACAAAACTGAAAAATTATTGCTCAAAGAATCTTTATTACCTGGTGCTACTGAAAGGCGAGGAGGGTTCCAGTCTCTCAATTTATGATTAATGCAGAGGGCCAAGATATGATCCCAAGGAATTTCCCAAACAGAAGGGCCACCTTTTTCTGCGTTGGCATGTTTCTGATCCTTCCACTTCAAGTAAACGTTGCTCAACAAATTCTCTACCTGAGATTGGAGTATTTCCTGGGTCTGACGAGAGCTAGCCGTTTGGGACACATACTGGAAAATCATGGCACAGACAGGAAGCCAGGGAGCTGGGGGAATGGGGAATAGAAAAACATTTATTTTACTAGGCGGAAATGGGGAAATCAGTTTTTATTTTATTTGTGTTGTGGCTCGCCAGCATTCAGCGGAGCTGGCAGTTGATTCTGACTCTGAGGTAGAACTTGAGTCAGGCTTGGACGCAAGGAAAGGATTGGAGGAGGATCCTGCTATGTCGGAGGCCGGGCCTTCTGCATCCGATAGCAGTGAAGCTGAACAGATGGAGCCAATCATTAGTGCACGTGTGCGCAGACTAATGAGTAGAGAAGAACAGAGGAGGAAAGGGGGCCAACGGAAAAGCCAGGCCACAGGTGACCGGTGAATGGCCACTCCCCTAAGGCAAAAAGAGGTGCGAGTGGGGAGTGGCATTTGCAGGGAACAACTTGTTTAATCCATTCTTGTTCGATCCGGCTCATGTTCTGGTTATTGGATATTTTCCCTGTTTTTGCCTTTGCCTTGAGAACTGTGTGTTTGCAAGTATCTGTGGAGTTCCTATCTAGTTGGCAGCTTGCTTGGGACTAATTAGAGGTTTGGACATTTACAGCTTTTGATAAAAGAGATGGTCTGTGTGTTTGTTTAATAAAAGGAGGGTTTTGCTTTAAGAACTGACTCAGAGAGTCTTTGAGTAACCTGGGTCAGAACAGCCCTTGAGTGAAGACATTGCATCTCTGGGACTTCACCTCTCTTCCTCCAGGGAAGTTACCCATGGACTATTTTCCTCTTTTACTAGAAGCTAACCACTGCTCTGCATGCTCATGTAACTTCACACTCTAGCGTTTCTCTCCAATTCACACAGGGTTTTCTATCTCCTCCTTCTCCCTGCCTCCAATTTTGGGTCAGAAAGCAGCAGGTCCCCCAACGACTAAACAGTTGGATGTCCCCTCAGGGCTCTAGTCCCCAGCATCTATGATCAGGATGCTACACCTCCCCACAACAGCCCTCTTAGCAGGCAGGTCAACTCATTGGTGCTGGCAACATCCAAAAGGCCAGAATTGAGTTTCTTCCTGGGTTTTTTTTCCATTTGCTAACTCATGACAACAGAATAGCAGTTATGCCAGGCCACTAAAAACCATGTATCCTATAACGCATACGGATGTTTTTCCTGGAAAGTTTCCCCCCTGCCAACTCTCCAATCTAGCTCGATGCCTTGAGATTTCCCTTGCTGTTTTCCCATGCAGGTCACAACCAGCATAAACCCTTTTGAGATTAGCCAAGGTCAGCTGGATGCCACCATGTAAGGTGACACCAAGAACCTTTTAGTTTATGCTTGGGCAGACCCCGTAAAAGGAATGCTTTCTAAATGAAATCTTTGTAAATAATCTTGTTATGAAATCAGCTGGCTTCAGTAAATCTCTTGCTTCAGTAAATATTTTGACTATCCCTAGGTTGTAATTTTCTGCTCTTAACGTTTGATTCTAGCTGGGTTATCTATCAAAATTCAGGCTGCATTGATTCGTGAACAAGGCAGATGGTTTATTAACTTTTGGCACACTTATTCTCAGCTGTTGATAAAGCTTCGAAAACAAAGAGCACAATCCAGCATAATTAAACTCTTTTTGTCATGCATAATGTGTCGACTCAGTCTGAGAGGATATTTTTTTACTTGGCATACAAGGGAACTGCTCACTGACCAACCTCTAAAACACATCGGAGCTTATATTGTTCCTGTATTAAAAGTATATGATAACATCGATACAAACCAGGAGGATCAAAAGTGTAAATAATTTTACTGATTGTGGCATTGCTAAAAGCTTCAGATTAAAACTCCAGAGATTCTAGTTTAATTGACTATTATTTATCTCTTGCCTTTCATCTGGGAAATCAAAGATGCATACAGAGGCATAATCTCTGGGTTTTTCTCCACAGCCACACTCCCTGGGTTTAAAGTTAGGCTAACATCAGCCAGTGATCTTCTGGAGCCTTAAATCTGGGTCTTTCTGCTCAGAGTCCAATGTCCTCCTCACCACATCTGCCTGGATCTCAACACAGTTGCCTACACAGACAGCTGTAAAAATAAAATAGGAAAAGCAATAGCACTTAGACTTATATACCGCTTCACAGTGCTTTGTAGCCCTCTCTAAACCGTTTACTGTCACGAATTTGTTAGGTAGGCCCAGATTACTGTTAATGTAAACATTCATATTATAGAGGTTTCATTAGACAGTTGCATTTCTCTACTGAGTTGTCATAGAGATTATCACATACACGTGATTTATGTTTTGGCTAAACTGAATTCCTGAGGTCGGGATCAAGTTCCGAGAGCGAAGGAACGTATATCCGGTCTCATATTTCTGTCCTTTTGTTCTGTGTCTTCAATGCAGACAGAAGATTAACTGTTTCTTAACTCTGTAATCATGTAGTTAAATAGGTTTTATCTTTATTTTAAGTAAAGATGTTTTCATTAGAACTTTGTACGCGTTTGATTTTGTATGCAATGAGTCATAGAGATCTATACCTCTACATCCTGGTAGATGTAGTTTTTTTTTTCCAAACTTTGACATTTACAGAGTCAACATATTGCCCCACACAATTTGGGTCCTCATTCTACCCACCTCAGAAGGATAGACGGCTGAGTCAACCTTGAGCCTGGTGAGATTTGAACTGCCAAATTTCAGTCAGCCAGCAATCAGCAGACATAGCCTGCAGTACTACACTCTAACCACTGTGCCACTGTGGCTCATTCCATCACTTCTAATCTCTCACATCTTCATGGTTGAAAAAGGAAAGGAAGTGAAAGCATGCAAGAAAAGACTTGGATAAACACCTTGATCAAGAAATTGTATTCCTGTTGCCCAGGAAATTGTATTTCCTGTTGCCTGGTAGATTGAAACAGTGAGCATGAAAAAGAAACGATTTTCAGAACATTTTTGGAATAATGATATTATTCATGCATTGCATAATTGCACAATACTGTATATTTTGCATTAATACATTATTTAAACTAAATAGATTTCTTAAGGCACTTCCGTGGTCTTGTGATCTCAGTCCAGATATTCCAAAAAGTTTGATTTTCTTTATTGCCTGTATTTGAAGGGCTTCTTCCTACTTTTCAATTATGGTTCCCGTGAATGTCTGTTTAGCTAACGCATATTTTTACCCTTAAATATAAGGGAAAACTCATTGAAACTCAGATCTGTACAAGAATGAAATCATTTATCTATGAAAGGTAGGGATTCTCTCTCTCTGGAGGTTTGAAGGCTGGACAGCCCCCCTCTCAACCATGGTCTAATTAGGTTTCCTGCACATTACAGAGGTTTGAGCTAGATCTGTGTATCTCAGCCTTCATAACTTTAAGAGGTATAAGCTGCTAAACTGGACCAGAATATGGTGATTTCAGCCACCGTGCATTCAAAGCCTTAATAGGGCTTGAGGAACATGTAAACACAACTACTAATCTGTTTATTTTTATTTTTATTGCCCCTTCCCTGACATCCATGGTGAAAATTATTTCAGCGCAAATCTTCATAATAGGAAAAAGCAACACTGATATCCAGGGAACTACATATTCCTCATAATAATAATTATAATAATAATAATAATAAGTTCTTAATTAGTATTTCACATTCACATTATTATATCAGAAGCCATCGGCATAAATTCACTTATTGGCTCCGGGTATATTTTTCATTCACACTCATGAAACTTTTGAAAAATGGTACAAGTTATTGGCCTATTTAAAATGCTAGTTAGGAGAACAAATGAGATCTTTTGCAGTTTCATGCAGTAAGTAATAAATACTGGAAAGAAACAGTAGAGTAACATTTCCTCTTGCATAAACAATTTTACTGCTATTTAACTAATGAAGGGGAGTTCCAAGCCTCACAGTTGTTCTAGCTTGATAAAATAGTGTCTAATTATTGGAAACATAAGGCAATAAATACTTAGTAACTAATTAGTAGTCTGCTGGAATTTATTTTCGAAACTTTCAAGGCTGACTGATACAATGTTTTCACTTTTGATTAAAAACATCTCATTTGGATGCTTTTCGCCTTCTCTGAAATTTGGCAACAAATCCTTGTGTCAGATTAACTTGTTTAATTCTTTGGTGCAAAAGACGCTTTTATAGTTCTGCCATTTATTTATTTTTTTATCATTTGCAATATCCCCATGCTGGGAATTTCATGATTAAGCAGCAACATTAATTTCTATGACCATTGCTTATTATGTGTAAGTAGAAACTAAGAATTATTGGTTTGGGATTTTTGTTGTTGTTGTTGTTGTTTAAGTGTTTATAGCACCACTAATGATGTTTGCAATCAGAATTAATTATGAGAAGTCAGCCCTGATTGCTAGCAAGAACTGGTCCTTTTACTGAAGTCCTATCTGTCAGGGTTCCAAATAATACACCCATGGCAAACAAAACTCCAAGGCATGTAATTCCTCAAAGAATAGTTTTATTTGGATATATCATATTGGCACTGGTCTTGTGAAAACCAAGGTCCCCGTGGTTTTCACCTAATTAAAAATAAAGGTTTTTCCGCTCCCCAAACAATTAGTCACATGATCCAATCAAGGTGCTGTCTGGTTGCCTGGTGACATCACTCCTCCTTCCTCTGACTAGGTGGGAGAATGTCCTTGATTCCCAAGAGAAAGTATTTTGTTTTGGCTACAAAACCCCAGCTATCTCTATTCCCCCCTCCCTGTGCCTCAGGTCCAGTGTGGCAACCCTGAAGCTTCAAGATGGCTTTGGTCACGTCAGCTTCATGGTTGACAATATCAGCATGATCCTATGCTGCTTTTCTATTATGGTCATAGCCAGGGATGGGATTCAAAACTTCCAGCAACCGGTTCTCTACCTGGTTGCTGGGTGGACATGGCATTGGTAGGCGTTGCCTAGTCGGCCTCCTGCATCACAGCGGGAGGAGCGTTTTCGCCCTCCCCAGGCTCCAGAGGCCTTCCTCGAGCCTCTGGGAGGGCAAAAACAGCCTCCCACAGGCTCCGGAAGTCCTCTGGAGGCCAGAAATAGGCCCATTTCCTGACTTCTGGTACTTCCGGTAGGCCCATTTTTCGCCCTTCCCAGGCTCCATAGGCCTTCCTCGAGCCTCTGGGAGGGCAAAAACAGCCTCCCCCAGGCTCCAGAGGTCCTCCATAGGTCAGAAACAGGCCTGTTTTCCAACTCCCGGTACTTCTAGTAGGCCTCTTTTTTGCTCTCCCCGAGCCTCTGTGCAGGCCCTGCACTTACTTGGGATCCAAAATGGGCCACGTGGAGACTCCTGGGAGGGGCAGGGCAGGGTGTGTGGGGCCAGCCAGTCACCGGAACTACCACTTCGGTGAACCAGATGTAAAATTAACATCCGGTTCACCTGAACTGGCCCGAACCAGCTGAATCCCACCCCTGGTCATAGCCCAAAAAGCAAAGTCTTTCTTATAATTTCATAGCAAGGTAGTGTTTACCTGCAATATAAAAAAATACTTGGTAAAAGTTAAACTGTCTTCATGGGATGTACTTTGCATTGCAACTGTTTGAAGTCCAATCTGGTCCGGTTCTTATTCCAAGCCGGGAGAAAGATACAGTAGAAATGAATTGGAGACAGGCTGCAGTTGGAAAGGAGGTCTCCGTTTATTTGGTAGCCAGAAACAACCATGACAACCGCGTGTTTCTGGGATAGCTGATGAATTGGGGTTGAGAGTAGATGGACTTTTATACAATTTGGGGGGGCTTTATGATTGAGGTGCCTGTCCCTATGCGAGACTATGTCCTTTAATATTTTAATGGCTGTTGCCACATTCCTATGAAGTCATGTAGGAGTCACAGGCAAAAGGGGAAATGCAGATCCTAGGTGTTTTGTTTGATTGAGCTAATCTTGTCAGTTTAGGCTCCTTGCTTATTGTGCTGCTTATTCAGAGTTGCTGGCTGCCCTTTGCCTATGAATAGAGTGGCCTGGCTTTATGAATGGATACAAAATATTCATTCATACAAGCCTGGCTTCTTGAGGCTACTGCTTGAGGTTGTTTTCCTATAGTAGAAAGACTGGGGTTGCTTTCTGCCTTTGTTAAGGAGATTTTTCTCCCCTTCTGCTTTAGGAGAAATATTCTATTCTGCCTCTTTTAATATTCTGTAGGATATTTTATTCTGGGGAGGGCGGGCCCTTCCCACACAACCCACAGATTAGCCCTTGGTACAGCAGCCAGGAAGGTCTTGGATAAAATATTTAAATGGCATTATGTGTTTATATCTATAAAGATCTAAAGAATGCAGGTAATTGTGACGTTCTATGGAAGCAAAAAAAAAGGGGGGGACGCGGTGGCTCAGTAGCTAAGACGCTGAGCTTGTCGATCAGAAAGGTCGGCAGTTCAGCGGTTCGAATCCCTAGCGCCGCTTAATGGAGTGAACTCCCGTTACTTGTCCCAGCTTCTGCCAACCTAGCAGTTCGAAAGCATGTAAAGAATGCAAGTAGAAAAATAGGGACCACCTTTGGTGGGAAGGTAACAGCGTTCCGTGTGCCTTCGGCATTTAGTCATGCCGGCCACATGACCACGGAGACATCTTCAGACAGTGCTGGGTCTTTGGCTTTGAAACAGAGATGAGTACCACCCCCTAGAGTCAGGAATGACTAGCACGTATGTGTGAGGGAACCTTTACCTTTACCTTACTGCATTCTAACCACTGTGCCACCACGGCTCTTCATAAAACAGATATGTGGGGTGTCTATAAAAAAAAAAGTGAAATGCATATTTAAATTGCATAACAGAAGAATATTTTCCAAATATTTGAAATAATAATTCTACTTTATTCTTCCCAATCTTGAGCATAATCAACTTTATTGACTTTTCTGAAGATATTCATTTGTTTGTTCATTCCTTTATTCCTCCATTCATCAAATTTAAATGACAACCCAACTTATACACAGTTGACTCCGGGAAGCTTACAACATTAAAAATCCAGCTATTCCAGTTTCTCTGAATACTTTTTAAGGACAATTGCCAGGATGTTTAGTTTTATATCTACAATACAAGTGTCTGAACAGTGATACCAGTTAGTCAGAAAACTGAAGGACTTTCCTTCACAAACCATATTTAAGTAGTCTCAAAAAATTGGGTTTTTTTTTTTTTGAGATTTAAACTAGTGCATTAAGTAGTGGATTGGACAGGAAGGCTGAAAGAGACACTTCTTACTCTATAATTCTGTTTCTGGAATGTGGAAAAACAACCCTGCCAAAGCACACAGTAGACATTCACACTGTAATGTTTATCCATTTATTTTAAAATTGCCACTTAGCCCATGAATTTTTCATGCAAAACATTAACTCATGGATGATATAACTTTTACAAAAAGATCCAATTATTTATTCATGCTCCCATCATTGTGCTTTGACAACTTTCAGACAGACACCCTAGAAGCATCACAATTACCCAGATGTGTTGGCAGCACTTCACAACAAGACAAAATACATGGGAAATGGAAAGAAATGAATCTTTCTCTAGTACTGTGGGGGTGACTTTTTCCATGTATGTTTA
This sequence comes from Pseudoxyrhopus heterurus, assembly GCA_032468235.1. NCBI lineage: Eukaryota > Metazoa > Chordata > Lepidosauria > Squamata > Pseudoxyrhopus > Pseudoxyrhopus heterurus. The sequence goes on from JANHJO010009312.1 coordinate 65,876, forward strand.
ATACAGCAATTCTTGCACTCATCTGCTTTTGTCCTACAGGAATTGGTTACATGGATGTGGGAAGTCAGGCAAACAAGAAGTATGAAGTATGGAGCAAAGATGTCTCCATAGTATGTGACATCCAAAATCATTCCAGTAGACAAGACAAATGAAACAGTCTCAAGAAGCATTTAAAAATGTATCAGAGAAGACCACAATTTCTCAAAATACATCTGATCACCTTTTATTATTTTCCCTGTATATTTCATAGCAAGACCTCAACTCTCCCCAGTCTCCAATGGATTGTAAAAGTGAAGCTGAAGAATTATTCTCAGTTTTCATGCATTTAACATTGAGAAGTCCTCTTCCAAATTGGGTAAAAGTTTAACGCAGGTTTGTCTCTTTCTATCTCAACTGTTGTTCACAGATCAACAATTTACATCCTAATGCTATTCTTTTAAGGTGACTGCTTCCAAAATAATTAAGCTTTTTTTTTTTTAGAATTTAGAAACCCACATTGTATCTTATATAATGTATTACCAGAGGTGGCCTCTGGAGTGCTACATGCCTGCAGCCATCTCTGGTGTAACTCATGTTCAGAGACATCAATCACTTTGGTCCTGAGGCTGTTTATGTACCCTGAAAATTTACTGCCTCATCTAATTTATTTCTGAAAACTATTCAAATCCAAAATAATAATTGTCTTCAGGTTATTAACAATATTATCAAAAGAAAGGACAAAATAATTTACTCAGTGCTGAAAATTATGGGGTTTAGGCATAGCTAATTATTACTTGAGTGCTTTCAATCATTTCCGAAATTCAAACTAGCATGCAGAAGGATCCAGGATCTTACATTTTGGTATGATCCAGAACTGCACCTACTGAGTTTTGGTATAATACCTATTTTTATGTTCTTTTCCAACTTCTATAATGCACCAAATATGGTGCAGTTTTTGTCATCTGAGTTCTCTTTCAGATCTTCAAATTCTTGTAAAAATGTATTTGGAACAAATAATTGTCAAGTGTAACTCAGCAACGTTGGTTATTTTAAATAAATGTTGATCTCTTTTCATTATCAGAAAGATTTTACTAAGGTCATTTCCATCATTGGCAATAAGTAGAGTGTTTGTGGTTCCGCATCGTGCTGCTGATTTGGCAGCCGATTCCGACTCCGAGGGAGAGATAGAGACAGTGTTGGAGGAGGAGGAGGAATCGGC
>JANHJO010009313.1:2344-12651 GCA_032468235.1 Pseudoxyrhopus heterurus
ATGGATAGATTGACATTAAAAATAAAGGATAAAGAAGACACAGAATATTATTTAACATGGAAGAGATTTTACGAGTGGTTAGAGATAAGAGATAAGATATAAGAAAATTATGGTGAAGTTGTTACACATGATTATAGGTACTGCAGCACATAAATTGCAAAAATGTAAGAAAATTTACATTTGAGTCATCAATATGTATTACTAATAGGAAGAGAGGTATGAGAAGTTGTTGTAAGAGGACAGATCTTTCCAAAAAGAATGCGATCTGGATATAAAAAAAGTGGCTAATGACTTCGACATAGGTGTCTTCAGGAGAGGGGTAAAGAGGGCAAATCTTGAAACATGCATTGTGACATCATGAAAAGATGAACTTGTATCATGATGTTATAACGCACTTTGAACTTTGAAGATCATAAGCCTTCAGAAAGCACTGAATAATGCTATGTGAAACAATGAATAACCACTGACATTTCTCTAGCCATACTGTTTGCTTTTTCATGTGGCATTACCTGCAAGTTATTTCACCAATAAAGACCAGCTGTGAAAACCCACACTCTATGAAATAAAGTACTATTTGATTGATCCTAGGATTTAAATATGCAATGGAGTTTGGGGCCAGTGAAAAGAAGAAGCATGCAAACTTCAGATTTATTCTTACCATTCAATTTCTAAGCAGGCTCAACTCTGCTTAATGTCTGATATAAAATGTTTGAGGATGGAATGACTAAAAACTCCAGTCTCATATCTATCTCACTATAAATATGCTAGGCATAACATAAAAAGATCTGTTATTCTGAGATCATAATTGTCAGGGGCAAGATAAGATCAAAGTATAGATGTGAAGATTTTTTTTTTTGTAATACACTATATTTTAGAGTGATTTGCTCAGTTGAAAGCCTAATTTATTTTCCTTATTGTTCAGGAAACTGCTGTAGGAATCGAGGGCTGCCTCTCTTTAGTTTTTGGTTTTATTTTTATTCCTGGACCTTGACTCTGCTCAAGCGATTCCTCATGCATCCTGTAGCTGCAGAGCTCCCAGGTAGCCATCTTGTCTTCTTCCTTCTTGCTGCCCAGTGTTGCTGTTTGATTGGCAGGTAGATCATCCTGATGATGAGGGAGGGGGAGGAAGGAGCACCGGTATTTGCAGTCTGCTCAGGCAGGTCCGCAGTCTGTCCTTCCATGTGCACCATGCTTAGTGTTCTCAAGAAATGTGAGATGATACTCTTGCCTGGATTCTCAAGTAATTATTTTGATAAATATGATGCAGTATTGTGCTAAACACTACTGAAAATGAGTTCTTGAATGCTCAACAAACATTATCTTTCCTCTGCCTCTTCAATTGATCTTTAATATTTAGGCATATCATGTTTTAGTACACTATACACAGCTCTTATTTTACTTTTTGAAGATGGCATCTACATTTTCAAGAGAGAAGTGAATGCATCACAGTACAGCTTTGGTATAAATAACATCCAACACGAACAACCTTACTTGTTTAAGTTTCTTTAGATCTTCATCAAGTTCCAGGTTGTCTAGAATAACAGCAACAAACAAGCTCAGCAGAATCTACAAAATTAAAAAAAAATAGAACTGAATACTTAATATTTTTTAATAAATTAATATCCTTCTAATGAAGTAAATATGAAGAAAAAGTCCAAAATAGAGGAGAGATATAGTTGTAGACTTTTTGGATTTCTGGATTCTGAATTTTATGGATTGCTTATGTATATACAAACATGTAGAGCATACAGTACATAAGTACATTCATATATGTTGCTCAATAATAGTTCAACCTTCCTTCAGCCACTTCTCCAGCTAAAAACATAATGAAAAGCTGTTCCAACATTTGATCAAAGAATTGTGCCTTGGGTGCAAAATGCAGTGCAGTTTAGGTTGATTGTTTCCCCATTTCTATGGCTGAGAATGACAGGCATAGAAAGAAAATTTTTACTGAATGTCAAAAACAAATCTGGAGCATTATCACAAAAGAACAGTTAAACCTCAGCTTATTATTTAACTTCACCATCCCCTTTGAGTTTTAATAATAGACTTCACTCCTAACACAGTTTTTGCTTTTCAAATGTAACTTCTATCTTAGCCTCTGCTGTGAAAACTATTCATTTCTCTCAGCTCTCCACAGAATCTGTTTCCAAGTGCATACAATTAGCACTTTTGAACTTTACCCGCCTTCTCATTCTGAGTTCTGAAAGTTATCATTTGCTGCAATGTTTTCCTGCTGTTTTATTGCTTGTGTCTCTGTCACTATTTCCTAGAGCTTTTTTCTGTCATGGTTACTGAAGTTTTACAGGACTGCTAAATAACTATTAATCATGACAGGGGCAGCCTCAGGTTCTAAGGCTTTTGTTAAAAGGATAACAACATTGTCGGGCCATCCTGATACAAGTTCTGTCCCTTTCATATGTACTTGTGATGTCATGATGTGCATGCAATGGGTTGGAACTTACATAAGGTAGTTTTCAGCATTTGCTCCCTTTGATCCCCTGGCCAACAACCTCTGAATAACGGTATTATTAAAGTATGCATACATACATGTACGTATATGCATAGACATTAATGTATGAATCTGAACATCCTGGGATAACATGTATGTTGGAAAGGGATGTGGGGAAATCTGTACTCCTTAGAAGGGTATGTGTCTCAAGGATAGAAGAGAATATAAGCTCTAGAAAACTCAATTTCTGCCTAGATCAGGGATAACTATACTTTACACGAAAAAGGGAATAATCCTTCCCTTAATGAATTGGATAGTTGCTTGAATAGAAGCCGTTGTTGAAATTGCCAGATTTGCACCAGATAACACCATCAATCCTTATGTTTCTTCAATTTAATGAGATTTTTTCCCCACATGCATTCCACTGGATTGGATACTTCCTTTCTTATAAAAAGCACCTGTTCCACATCCCAGAAGTGTAAAGCAAAGAAGATCTGCTAAAATTGCATCCCTTCATTGAGGTCATTTGGCTTCTGCAAACTGCTCCAAAATATGTTGGGAACAGAACCTCATAGTTTTTATTTATATCTGTATATTTTTATTTATTTACATATCTATCTTTATCTATTTATACATCTTTATCTATCTATATATCAAATTAATTGTTGGTTTGCTCTTATGTTAGTATGCCATAGCATGACATTTCTCATGTGCTTATTCGGACATCATAAGATAGGAAAGCACTGTACTAACTTCTAATTATCAGCTGTTGCCCCAAGTCTTTTATTAGCTTTCTGTTTAATTACAGCTATGGGAAGACTGCAATGCAAGAAAACTATAGAAAACTTTGCTTAATAAATATATATTCTTGATTTATTATGATCCCTGTTTTGGAGTGATTCAGGATGTTAATAACTACTCTATTAGGTTAAACAGGAAGCATGATCTTATTTAAAAACACCTTGTATTTTTTGTAAACACAGATCACCATGTTACACATCTGAACTCCAGATTCTTTCCAAGAATTAACATAGTTGCCTTTATTGACAAGTGAAAATCCATGAGTTAAAAGGGTAAGTTGGCTCTGCCAAACAATTCTGCACAGATATTTGCCTCGATGGGTATCCATTCCTGGGATTTAAGTAGCAATCTTTATTTAAAGTGTCAGTAACAAATTAAAACAATCCTATTTAATAGTATTAAAATGCAAAACATTCATATAATAAAATTAAGAGTGATGACCAGACCCTAGCTCAACAGCTGAGTATCTCTAAGCAGGCAGTGATGAAGGATTCTGACAATGCCCAAAAGTTATAGGAAGGCAATACAAGGTAAAGCTAGAGGTTATCTTGGGAAATATTGACTTCCAATCTGTGATTGGTATAATATTCAAGAAATAGAGAAAAGCAAGGAAGTTCCTCTTCTTCCCGACAGCTCTCTCTCCCTGACAATTTTTCTTCTGTAAAAGTAAACTAAAATGCCCAGAAGCAATTGAATGGGAGAACTGATCAGTAGAGTAACAGAGAAAAGATCCATTCTTTGAACTGTTTCTGTCCTGCAAGTCCATCTACTTAGCATGTAATCTAAAGTGGTAGAACACATATTTGGTTGGCGGTCCTTGGAGGTCTACAATGTTACACTAGATGAGCTAGTTTTGCACTCATGAGTCAGCATGAAATATCTTTCAAAAATTGATATATGCATATGGTGCATGCAAGAACTTACCAGGGTAGCAAAAAGATGATATAAAATGAAGTAAATAGCAACAACTGGTGCCCACATGTGACCCACAGCATTGAGAGTCTGATCCATGACATCCACCCATCCTTCCTGTGTCAGAATTTGAAACATTGACATGAAAGCCTAAATCAAAACATAAACAAACAAGCCAGTTAGATATCCTTTACTGAAATAAGCAAATACTGTAAGCATCATAATAGCACCAGGCTTGTGATTGTAGGGACAATCTGGTTAATAACAAGTATTTTTACACTGCTCTGATGGTATTATTGGTAGAAACTGCATGCTTCTATTTATTAGCAGGAGTTCCTCCCAATATCTCCCAAAACATTCTATCTTTACCATGTTTTTTAATCCAAACCACATCACAGTAATAAACCTTTGTAAAATCCAAGGAGTACCATTGAATTTCAGAAGTACAGTTGTAAAAGCAGTTTAGTGTCATTCCTAAAGGTATCTATAGCTAGCAAACTATATTTCACTAGTAGGTTTCATGTACTATTCCTCAGCTAGGGAAAAAAGATCTCCAGTTTCTATTCTCAGATTTATAGCTTCTAATATGTCACAGATACCATATCCAGATGATCATAAAACCTCCATTCAGATGTTAAGCACTAAGCCTGAACTCAACTCTGTATCTGCATTTGAATGCAGATCATAATGTGAATCACGGTCAAACCAACATACTGTAGTCTAAACTCTTCTACAGATCTGAATATCTCACATAGTAAAACATAGAAAAGAAGACAAATATCGTTTACATTATTTCTTGGTAGTAACTATCTGGTTCTGGTATTAAATGGAGCCGCATTTAGTTTTGAACTTTTTTTAAAAAAGTATCATCTTTGTCTAAGATAATCAAAACCACCATTTATAATATGATTCATTCTAACACTTTTCCAAGTTGTTTCCTGTAAGTGACAACCTCTGCATTGGAAAAACATTAGTTTTAAGATAATACGGCTGTATACAGTGATTTTAACTTTGGAAAGTAGCAATCTTTCTTTCAGAGCAAGATATTTTTAGTTGAAAGATATACTTCCCACCAGTTATGCTAAAAGGAATCAGAAATGTAGCTATCTTGTTGTCAGAACAACCAACAGCTGTGAAAATGAGACCTGGAGATTTATGCAAATAGAGAGGTTTTTTTAATGAAATTTTGTGTGTGCAGTATATGTGTGTGAAGAACCCTTCAGATTTATTCTAATTGTTTTTAAGTTTAGTTAATGCTACTCATCATGGCAGTTCAACAGCAACTTTTTTTACTTTTAGCTGCAATGTATGACTTGTCAAATATCAGATTATGGAAAAGGTAGAACAGAACTTATTTCATGTCCTTGTATCTTCAGACTTCTTTCTTCAGTCTTAGGATCACTGTCTGAAGAATGGGGTCAAAAAAGTCAGGATGGTGGCCACAGCTATGTTATCAAATCTGTTGTTTCTTGTAATGCATACACAAAAGGACGAGGGTTTTGATTATACGGTTGTGACCGTCATCTTGATTTTTTGACATTCATCTTTGATCACATAGAACAGATTCAGAAAACATTAATATACAGGAAAGAAAAGAGGGGGAGAGTAAAAAGAATACATTCTCATCATATTAAACATTACACTGGTCTACAAGGAGAACCCCTTAGAAATGAAAGTAGCTTAATTTTACCAGAAATAGGTCACTAACAATGGAAAATTAAGTCCTGAGTATTAATTGCCTCCAGTTTCCAAGATACAGCTTCAGGTCAAAATGGCATCAAAATAATTCAAAATTACAAGGGGGATGTGTGATTATGTTCCATAACGTTTCTGCAAAATGTGATATAGCAATGAGAATGGTACCACACCAATCAGTATACATTTATCTTTTTATTGGTACCAATAGCATAACTTTCCATTCATTTATTGGTTTTACATGTAATATTTTCATGTTTTTTGCATGAAAAAACTGACAAGCTTTAATATCAGACTAAATGACAAGGTTCCATCTTTATTCATTATCTAAACTCTGCTTTTTGGCTTTTCTCTTAAGTGCAGTAGGATCATTCCTGAGGAGATTCCAGCAGTAACCAGCAAGCATGGATGGACTCCATTTCCCCTGTTATCTTTTCTCCATGCCTGCAATATGTTAGTGGAATCTTTCCCCATGCTCATCACTCACTGCCCCTCAGTTCAAAGGGAAATAGTCTAAATGCGAGTGTAAGAAGTGAATTTTCAGTGACATGTTTGCACCAAGTGCTTTATAGGATCTAAACAAATTTTCCACCTGTTTTTCATAGTCATTTGCCTTGCTGTTCTCAAAGGGAAGATAAATTTATACACTTCTAAGTGGTACCATTTTCATTGTTCTACCGTACTTTGCCGAGAAGTTACGAGGCATCATGATCATTAGATACCTCCCTCCCTTGTAGGCAAATATACTCACCTGTGTATAAATCTTTATTGAGAAATATCTTGAAAAGTTTAGCTAATCAGCACCTTTATCACCTGTTTTCTAATTCATCTAATCAAAATATGTAAAATTAACATTTTATCTTGGAGGTCGATAATTTCCCAAAATTTATAGACCAGTCTAGTCAATCTTATTTTTTGAATCTAAAGCACTATCAGAAGTTTCAATCTTGGATCCTGCATTTTTTATAACATTTTATAATTTTCATGAATTCCTGAAGAATGGATATTTGCCTATCTTGAGACACGTTTCTTGATCTCTGTGGTCTATTTTTATATTTGATATATATTTCACACCTTTATTTCATATTTTAACCATTTTATGTGTTGTTTAAAGCAAGGATATTAAAAATGGCTCTTTTTAAATATATTATTTCCATTTTCTTAAAAAAAAGTGCCTCTGGAAAAAAATCTAATTTTTTTCTAGATTTTTTTCTTTTTTTTAAGGGGAGGCTTCACATTTTTAATTTGAGTGTGACATTAATCAGAATATTAATCTTTATTAGTAACTATGCCCCATAAAAAAATTCTTCCCCAACATAAAAAGCACAATGCACAAAAATACTAAGTTTCTAAGACAGTTTAAAAATGCAAGGCATGTTCCACATTTTTTAGTTCAACCATAATTTCAACAATTAAAAAACAAGGGAAAAGGAAAAGAAGAAATACTACCCATTACAAAATTGGATCTTAAAAGCCCCCATTCACCTGAAAACAAAATATAAGCGACCTTGCAATCTGACAAAAATTGGCTAGAGAATGCTGTAGATGGTAGCCATGGCAACCATAAGCTTCTATTTATGTCGTGTTTGTCAAGATACCATGTGAAAGCATGGAATTTAGAGGCATTAGGAAATAAAAGTGGTCTGGCTTTTCTCTTTTTCTCTTAAAAACATATAATGTTCCTACTTCAGCAACATTAATGGATGTGATAATCAATTGTTCTTTCTGTTAAGTCTTTTGGCATCTAGAGCAAAAGATTCCATGTCAGAACATGCTGTCCATTTTAAATTTGCTTTTACTTAGAGGGGTATGGTACTGTGCCCAGCTAAAATGCTGGTCTTCCCTTTCCCTTTCACCTAGGAACCCAAAACATTTAATGAATGTTTGGATATGCAGTCTTCTGCTGGCATTGGTTTGATATGTGAAGACCCATTGGAACTTTCATTATTTGATTTAATATGGCTACCTATTTCAGAAGATTCTAGGTAGCAATTTTATATCTCTGCATTCCTGTGTTTCTCAACTTGGGTAATTTTAAGATGTGTGGACTTCAACTTGCTGAATTCCGCAGCCAGCCAAATTCTCCATGTTGGCTGGGAAATTCTGGGAGTTGAAGTCCATACGTCTTAAAGTTGTCCAGGTTGAAAAACACTGCTATAATCTATTAAACAAGGAGGATGTTACTCTGAGCTTGGCCCAGAATTGAACTCAAAGAAAAATCTGGAAAACCATTTTCAGTGTAAACCTTGGTTCTACTCTCACATTTATGGAACAGAAATCAGCAGAATTTCTCTTCTTTATTCACCTAGAATCTAGCTCTGTATTTCTTTTAAAATACATAGATTTCTCTGTTATAGTCACTTTAACTGTAAAAAGTAGGATAACAAAAAAAGTATTTTTTTAAAAATTAAAATAAATGGCTGCATTAAAAACCAATCATAAAAAAATTCCCAACAGCTTTTTGGAAAAATAGGGAAAGGTAAAAGCACAGTGATACAATATTGGCATTAGAATAAATAGCCTGGAGGATATTAACAAAACACCACCATTTTAAAGTAATGACGGGATATATCATTTCTGAATTATTTCATATTTCTTTTAGTATCCTGCTGGTAAAAAATGCAAAGTTCTGCCACACCTCACTGTCATTATGTTTTCTAATGTTTTCTGATGAATTTTCTATTCATCAGATAGTTTAAATGTAATCCTCCTTATTCTGCAAAAGGAGAAAGTTTAAATGAGATTAAAAAAACAAACAAAAACTATACTCCACCACATTTGTTAATCTTCCGCTGAAACAGAAGTAAGGAAAGAAATTCCCATGTGACAATTTTCCAAGCTAAAAGAGACATTAAAAAGTAAGAGTCTTAAAAATAAGTACGCAATTCTAATCAGTAGGAGTTTGTGACCTACAATGTTAGCCTCAAAGGCCTCAAATGTTAATTATTTTACCTTTCACATATGTAATGTATGACAGGTCAATTGGGTTGCAAATAGATGTACAAGCTTATAAATTCTGAACTTGCTTTGCAAGGGGAGAAGCTAGACTTCAGTGCTCAACTAGGGGAGATAATATATTATTTTGTCTTTTGTGTTTTTTTAAAATAAATTTTATTGTTTAAAAAAAACAAGATAAAAATTCCATTTTTTTCAATTCACATTTTTTCAATGTTTTTGTTCAGTTTTGTTCTGTTTCTGTTCAATTCTTTTCTTTTGGATTTTGGTTCTTAATCTTTTGAATAAAATAAAATAATAAAATAAAAATAAAAACAGTTAAAAAAAAACCCTCAAATGTGATTTAAAAGTTTAAAGAATTTCCCAATCTATATATCAAGATTAGGGACAATTCTGCAATGACAAAATTGTAATCACATGGCTCATTTCTTTAGGGGAAAAATTCTGTAGTTTTAGTTTAATAAAGGTGGAGAATTTGTTGAAAACAATAGTACTTTTCAGTCTAGACATGATCGTTTTCCTAAAGCAACGAAAGGGCAAACTTGCATTTTTAGGTTCAATTATACCGATATATTAGTTTTTAAATCGGAAAAGAAACTTTCCTTTATTCAGAATTGTAGGAATGATATATTTTGCTTATCTTTCTGCTCTAATTAAAAATAGATACTATCAATTCTTACATATAACTATCACATACTCTTATTTATTTCAATTTAATTGACCTAATCAGCAGTGTAGAAATAAGAAACAGCAATAATAGGAAGCTGACTTTGGCTCACTAACACTATTACATTATTTGTACCTTTAATTTACATAAATTTAGACTAGCAGATTAAGAAAATGGCATTATTTTCATTCAAACAAGTACATTAAATCAATTACCAAGTGTTTTCCATTTTTATTCTGCTTTGCACATATTACCTAAGCCATATTTAAGTCCAGAATCATCATTTTAAATAATGAACTAGATCAATCTTACATTATCACCTTTTACATATTTCTCAAACCACTTATGGAATATTAGTAGTCAGCATTTAGTACTGATGTTTTTGAGTGACATCTTTTGAGTGTGATTAGGCCCTACATGTTTTAGCAGAAACAACATATCCATACTGTTGTAAATCAAGAAATCACAGATCTAAAGGGGAAAATCAATTACGTGCAATATAGGTATTCTACTATAGGTATCAGGAACATATGAAGCCCAGACACTCAATATGTGATAACAAAACTATTAATTTTTGGTGGTATAGTTTTGTGTAAGACATTTTTTGCAGGCCCAAAGAACAGAACTGTTTCCACAGGACAGCACAGCTGTTTTGAACCAAAAAAAAGCAAAATACCGTACATAATAACAAAAACCTTCAGAAACAAAAAAGAAAAAGAGACAATGTTTAGTGTCTATGGAGATTCTCAGTCATCCAGGTTGTCCCAAAGGTGCTTTTTCAAGAGGCAACTGGTCTTTCTGGTTTTTCTTTGTAGAGCTGCAGAA
>JANHJO010009313.1:25614-39864 GCA_032468235.1 Pseudoxyrhopus heterurus
TAGAAAATAGATGTGAAAAAGAATAATACATTAATAATATTGATTATGTAACCATTAGTGTAAGAATAAGAATATACGTATATGGATGTAATGAAAATGTGTAACATGATTGCAAACATCATTTGTAACCCGTTTTGACGCACTGTTTGATGGAGGAGTTTGTGTAAAGTGAAATAATTTTTTTTTTGGAAAAAAAAGAGTGTATCTGATCCACATTATTGTAGGGAGAAATTTAGGGGGGAAATTCTCCAACACAACCTGCTATAATCAGCTGCCTCTTGCTTTCTAACCTCTCTCCTTTCTACACATTATCACTGTGACTCATAGAATTTTCTCCTCTTCTTACTCTAGTCTAGAAGACACAAGTAGTTCTTGACTTACTACTGCAATTGAGCCCGACATTTATGTTGTTGAGACATTCGTTAAGTGAGTTTTGCCCCATTTTATGACCTTTCTAGCCACAGTTGTTAAATGAATCATTGCAGTTGTTAAGTTAGTAACATGGTTGTTAAGTGAATCTGGCTTCCCCATTGATGTTGCTTGTCAGAAGGTTGCAAAAGGGGATCACATGACTCCGGGGACACTGCAACTGTCATAAATATGAACTAGCTGCCAAGCGTCTGAATTTTGATCACATGACCACAGGAATGCTGCAACGGCCATGTGTCAAATGGTCATAAATCATTTTTTTCAGTGCCGTTGTAACTTTGAATGGTCGCTAAGAGAGCTGTTGGAAGTCGAGGACTACCTGTAGTTTAAGAGAACGGAGTCAATGCATCTTTGCCATATTGGGCTTCAGATAAAAAGGAAACGTTGCTCTGGAAAGTGACATAGACTCTGTGTCAGCCCTGGATCCATCTTGATTCAGATTTGGGGCTGCCACAAGGGAGGATGGGTAATGGTGGGAACGAGAAAGAAGTGAGAAGGGAGGATAGCCAACAACAATAACATTATTTCACCAGAGCTCAAGGTCAAGTCGCTGGAGCTTGGGAGGGAGTGACTGGATTTGGCGGGAGTTCAGAATGGAGTGGATTGGAGAGTGTGACTTGAGGGTCATCAGTAAGGGAGTAAGTTTTAGTGTAGCAGGGGAAAACGCGGGAATTCAGATTTGGGTTTTCCCCTGATATGCCAATATGACTTCTCTAATAAATTCTTACTTGGATGGACTTTGTCTCTGAGTGCTGAATTTAAGATGAAGAGTTTGGTTGGAACGCTGACACTCAGATCAAAATGGTGTTGCTCATACGTACCATCAATAGCAGCAGCAGCAGCCCAATCTCCACTCCTTTGAATGTTTAGACTGCTATATGGATCATTAATTCTCATTGTGCGACTGAGACTGTGCCATGTCAGAAGCAGTGTTGGTACTTTATAAATCTGCTTATGCATTTTTACTCTTTGTACTTCATAATTATTTTCCTTCTTGTTTCCGCACAGTAGTTGCCTAAGTCTGTATCTCTCCTCTATGATCCCAACTGGATAATGGAAGAAACGACTGTTCTGTCCTATGTTACTCAAGAATACGTAAATAATTTGATGGTTTGAAAATCAATAGTTCATGTTTGCATTAAACAATGTGCATCGTTGGCCTGGCAAGACAGTTTCCCAAATTTTGCCATTTTATCACTTTAAAAAAATGCTTAATTACTCTAACATTTTGCAAAAATCAGGACAAACTCTGCATATAAAGCAGGGAATAGTTTAAGATAATCAAATGCTACAACAGTAGCAAGAAAATGATTAATTTGTATTAGAAGATTCTGTGAAGTGAGATTCACAGTCTATCTCAAGCAGAACAGCTGCTATGCAAATAAATAAGCAGAAGATGACAGATATTCTGATCTCCACATCGCTGATAGAATCTAAAATAAACAGAAGATTGTAACTACTTTCTTTTGAAATATAGAATAATAGGAGATTTCCTCTCAAGATGGCTGCTGCAAGGAAGGGTTTGGTTTTTTTCCTTTTACCAATGATCTGCTGATTTTACTGCTAAAGCTGCTTCTTTGGCAATGTTGCTCTCTGGTTTTGAATGGAAGCACTTAGGAGTGACCCAAGGTATCTTTTTGACAATTGTAGACCCGGGGGGGGGGGACTTGAGGATTCTAATACCCTCTGGAAGCTATTAAAAAGTCACTGGGCATATCCACCTTCCTATCAAGCAGTTTCTTTTTCTGAGCACGCCTGAGTATTAAGTTCACTTTTTGAATTTATTGCTTTATTTTGCTTTTTGCTTTAAAAGTTGACTCGTAGTTGAAAGGGATAGGGAAGAGAAATATTCCAAAATATTCCTGTCCTGATCCCAGCATAAAAAAATTTAATACATTCCTTTAATATTTTGAATCGCTTTCAGACTAAGAGATGTTATACTTAATGCTATTTAGGCTGAGTTGGATGAGCTAATGCTATGATACAATTGTCATGGAATGAGGTCTAAATCTATGTCACTGTAGCATTATAAAATATAATTCCACAGAGTAATACTAGAAAAAGATACAATTATTTGGATACAGTTGACCTATCCACAAAATTCATAATCTTTGAGTTACTGCAGTATTGAATTTCAATTCTGCAGCCTGTCATCAGCATTCTGATTGGAAAGGGACTAAATATACATATAGCAAGCTACTATTTTCTCTTCTGGCAACTATCCGTGACTCTTCCTTCACCAATTCATTGTCCTCTTGATAGAAATTATTACATTAACCACTAAAGCACATTAGTCAATTACCAAGAAACTGCCGTGATAGGAAGAATGGATGATTTATTTTACTGTAATTTCCCAAGTATTTCCTGCTTATGTTCATTAAGGGGGGCAGCTGAATGACTAGGAAGCCACTACCAGTATAGCAGAAGAAAGCAAGAGATTTTGGCTTCAGGCTATTAGCTGGTTGGCTTACATAACAAAAGCAGCTCCCCATCAGATTATCAAGGAAGCCAGGGAAGAATTGTCCTCATCTCTCTTGGCTTTCTGAGTGCTATAGTTAGGAAGATAAGAACAGGAACAATTTCTACTAGCCTACTACAAAGACCACTGGAACTCTTAAAATACCTAAAACCTTAATAGGGCATTGCTGTCAAACAGAGTTGGAAGAAAAGTGAAAGTTTTAGAAATTCCAATTTTGTTAATCAAAAGTTCAAAACTGGTACAATGAACATTAACTGTGAATTGTAAAACAAAGATTTAGAAGCTAAATGTATTCTCCATTTAATATTAAATGCCTGTGTATTGTTCTCTTTAGGAAATGGTGTTTCCAGCAAATTTTTAAAATTAATCTTATATTTTAAAAAAGATGAAGGAAGCTCATAAATCCAGAATTCAAAGAAAGCAGGAGATATTGTGGCATGGAAGCCAGAAATGGCAGATCAGGAGACAATGATTTGATCGTTATACTTACCTTTCCATTATAGTAATTCTCATTTCTGTTCTGCAGTTCCTTTAGGTCTGAATATGACAGGGTTGGAAGAGACATTGGAGGTCTTCTAGTCCAATCCCTTGCACAAGCAGAAGACCCTATGCCATTCTGGACAAATGATTGTCCAATCTCTTCTTAAAAAATTCCAGTAATGGAGTACCCAGAACTTCTGAAGAAAAACCGTTTCACTGGTTTATTGTTATCACTGTCAGGAAATTTCTCCTTAATTCTAGGTTGAATTTCATTTTGTTAGACCAATGTTCAAGTCTGTCAAGATCCTTCTGGATTTGGAACCCGTCTTCTGAGGTGTTGGCTGTTCCCGCCAGCTTGGTGTCATCTGCAAATTTGATGAGCTCCCCTTCTATTCCCTCATCTAAATTCCTTATGAAGATAAGTGCACCAGCGTGCCTACTGTCCCTGTCCTACTCTTTCCTTTAATTACTTATATGTAATTCTTTGTTCATGTTTTATGTTTTCCACTTTATATATCTATATATGTTTTTGACAAAATAAATAAATAAAATATTGAAGAGTATTGGGCCTAAGACAGAACCTTGGAGTAACCCATTGCTTACTTCCATCCATTTAGATGTAGTTCCATTAAGGATTGCCAATTACAAACCCACCTGGTGGTGCTGCTGTCTATCCCACATGTTTATTACTTACAAAGAAGTAGGTTGTGGTCTACTTTGTCAAATGCCTTACTGAAATCCAAGTATATAATATCCAGAGCATTTCGGTGCTCTGGATATTAATGCTACTAATTTAGTCACTCTGTCAAAGAATGAAATAAGGATTTCCAGGATCTTCCCAAATATTGATGCTAGGCTCATTGGTCTGTATATATTTTCCCCTTTTTTGAAGATGGGAACAACATCAGCTCTTTTGCAGTTCTCTAGTGCTCCAGGATTTTTGAAAGATATGCTTCCACGGTTGTGAGATCATGTCTGCCAGTTCCCTCAGAACTCTGGGATGTAATCCATCAGGTCTTGGTGATTTTAACTTGTCTGGGATGGACAGATGTTCTCCTACCATTTTCTTGCTTAACTTAATTTATACTCCCAGTCTGTCTTTTCCAGTTCTGTTTTTGGTAGGTTAGGCTATTTCTTCCTTTTGTGTGAAGACAGATGCAAGGAATATATTAAGTACCCGTCACTTCCTTGCCATCTTCTCCCATTAGTGGATGGACTGTTTCTTTGAGGTTTTTTTTTATTTTTTACATGTTGAAACTTTTTATTATTATTTTTGACATTTGTTGCAAGTCTTACGCAGTTCGTTCTGAGCCTTAGCTTTCCTGACTTTATCTCTGCAGATTTGGGCTATGTGCTGGTGTTCTGCCTTAGTTATGTGTCCCCCTTTCCATTTTTTATACTTATCCTTTTGGTCTTTCAGTTTATCAGAGAGTTCTTTATGCAACCAGGATGATTTCTTTTTGGCTTTCTTATTTTTATTTTTCAGTGGTATTGTGGTGGACTAGGCTTTTACAATACTTGCTTGTGAAAGGCAGGTAACTTAAAATGAAGATTATTTTACAATCGGTCTTATTCATGATTAACACTGGTGGTGATATCAGAAATGGCAATAAAATTCCACCCTCTGATTTTAGATGACTTCAAGATCCACACTCTATGTTGTGTAATGTGATTTCATGGTTATGATGATAATGAGCCTTTCTCAAATAATATTGGTCCCAATAGTTATGGCAGGTCTTTACCTTGTTTAGTTGAGGGTTAAAAGATAATCATTTGTGTATAAATAAGATGGGGCCAGAAATGTTTAATTGCTTATAAACAAATGTTTATTCAATCATCTTATTGTTTGGCTCTTCACAATCTAGACAGGAATGGTATGTCATACAAAAAATATGATCACTTGTCACCTAGTAGGTGACTTTGTTTGTCGGCACAATTAATCACAAATGTAATTGAGCAAATCTGTAGAATAGATTTAATTCCTTAGTTTCTGAGGAGTTGCAGATGATGAAGCATTTAAGTAGAAATAGAAACATGGTCTTTACCTAAGGAACCTAGAGTTTTTTAAAATCTATATAAATACCACTCAATTTTTAAACTTCTGTTCCTGACAAAAATATTAGAGGGAACAGCAGTTTATTTCCCCTGGAATAAATGTATCTAATAAAGTTAACTTCAAAGCATTTTTAAAACAACTATCTTAACCAAAATATATTTCATGCTATAGATTAAAATTCTTAAACGAGAAAGCTTTGTTTTGCATTTCCCCCCACAAAATTCTTAATTACAAATTTCAATTAGAGGTCTAATTCCTCTAATTGGATTAGAGGATTGCATGATACAGTAATTTTCAGTACCTAAATAAACGCCCTTTTTAACATTTTAAATATCGATTTATTTTTAAATTTCACTCAAGATACTTTTCTTTTCCTAACAAATGTCAGAAGTAGCAAAATTATCTCATATTCAGCACCAAGAAAAACATATGGCACCTTAAAGACTAACACATTTATTGTTAATTATTAAGGTGCCACATTGTTAGCAAATTGCATCTGAAAAAGAACTGAATCTAGATAAGGTCTGTCTTGCTTTGGAAGCAAGACTAGCTGAACAGAACCAAAGCAAATAGAAATGGTTTCAAGGCCAGAGTCTAGGATAGGCTTGATAAGAAGGAAAGGAGCCTATTGCTCATTAAACAGAATATTTGGTATACAAGTAACCAAGCATGGATTTCTGCAGTTCTATCTTGTTATTGAACAGCCTGAAGCTGGCTATGGATCCTGGATGATATTTGAAGTGATTCTATTGATATAATTCTTAGGCTCCTAAGGAAAAATTATTATTATGGTTTGTGGCACAGTCAGTCAGATGTTCACACTGGATTTGCATCTATAGCAGCTTTCTCAAGGACCCGGAATACATAGTTGTTGATTTTTGCTAGTGTTGTTGCAGTAAATAAGCTGTTCCGAGTACAGCTGCCTTTTGCAATTGACTGGTGGTGATTTTGTCAATGTCAATGGTGGTGTTATTATTTTATTTATTTGTATCCCATTTTATTATTTTTACAAATAACTCAGGCAGTAAACATATCCTTCTCCTATTTTCCCCACAACAGCAATCCTGTGAGGTGGGTTGGGCTGAGAGAGTGTGATTGACCCAAAATCAACCACCCAGCTTTCACGGCTAAGGAGGAACTTCAACTCATGGTCTCCTACTTTCTACTTTGGTACTTTAACCACTAGGCCAAATTAGTCTTTGTTTACTCCTTGGTCAAATTGCCTGGCAAAAGTCTTCCAACATTACTCTTTGATAGCACTGTTGCAACAGTCTTATTTTTTTTGTGTGCAATTATAACTATCTGGACATAACATAATGATTTTGTACATTTCTCAATCTAACTGCCTTATTCATGCAGCAGATACAGATCTACTGGTGGAGTTATTGCATGATGGTAGAAATCGCATTCAATTTTGCAGTAGTCATATGTTCCCTTTAAGCAAAGTAATCAGGAGCTGAATAGTATGCATGGATATATACATAGATTACATTTCAATATAATCATAGTAATCTAAATACACTTAATTGTACAAAATTGGAACAAAACAATTCCAGTTGGATAGATATGCTATGGAAACTTCCTTTTTTCCTAAGGTAATGCCAATTAAAATATCCTTGCAATCCTTGACTAAGGAAAATTAGTCTTTTATGAAAGAAGAGAACTTGTGAAACAACTTTGTCACCTAAGCCCTTAGGCTGCTGAGGGACATTTTTCTCTTTCTTTACACACCTCAGTAAACTGGCTCAGCTGCATACTCCAACCACGTTCCATCAAATTCTGTGCTCTGTTACTGCTTAGAGACCAGGTGCCAATTCAGTGGATCTGTCTGGTAACCATGGATGACTGATTCTTAAGAGAGACTATGCATCAGGAAAACTATCTTATATCTTGGGAGAAAAAAAATCTAAATCCTCAGAATGAAGAAAACGGAGAGGGAAAGAGAGAGATACACACACAGAAAAAACTGTCGCTTGCAAGTAAGGAAAGGGAACTGCTAGAGAGTAGCTGAATGTGCATCTGAATTTTAGCATGAAAGTTTTTGGAGAGTAGAAAGACTGGGAGAAAATATTTTCCCAATAATTCAAGGACTTTTGAGATTGAAACTCAGATTGTCCTCACTCCACCTCCTTTTTAGTTTCAAGTAGCAATTCTGATAAGTAATTTGAGGTTGCTATGGTGTCACTTTAAATAACTCATTCTTTTCTACAGAAAATTCTTAGCATTGTCTTGAAATAAAAACAGGCTCACATATAAAAGGTTATTATTTCAAAGAAATCAAGGCAATTTAACTGCCTCTTCCAATGTGGGATTCGAAGCAATAAATTATGTAGGGGAGGGGTAGTTCTGAAGAAGGATACATAATGATTCCCCAAATCAGACAATTTTACAGAATGCAGTTTATACAAACTTAAAGTAATCAAAATCACTTTTGTTCAGCTGCAAATAAATGGAAGGATTACTTACCCTGCTAGGGTGGCAGAGGCTCACTGCAGGGAAATAATTGTTTTTCCAATCGTTTAAAACTTCAGAGGTCATATATATGTTTTAAAAGAATATAAGGATATTCTTTTAAAAAGAATATCCTCCTACTCTTTGAGTTAGTAGATATTTGGCAGTTTGCTTGGTGATCCAATTATCTTTACATAAAGGTCCTATCTATTCTGAGAATCACTAGTTGCTGCCTTGTCAAATTTAGTTTTTACATTTTAGAATTATAAAAATCACATAACTCACAAATAGGAAAGGATAGGGAGAATTTATTTTCTACTAAATATTTTTTTCTTAAAAATCTGGGAATGAAAAAGAATCTTCACGTCTTCTTCTTTTGTTTCCCCCCCCCCCAATATTTTTATTTTTTATTAATAGAAATAGAAAGAGCAACATGTTCAAAATCCATATAAACAGTGTGTTGTCTGGTTACAATTCTTTTGAGTAATATTCATCATAGTAATAATAATAGTATTCTCTAATAATAATCTTACAATAACAGTGCTTTTTCCCCATAGTATTGATACATGTTATAAGTACTAATCAAAATTAATTAAAATTAATAAGTTACAGTGATCAACCCTAATATTAAAATTAATCTTTCTCTTGTAGTTTTTGCGGTTCTAACTCCTGTTTCTCTTGATAAAACAGATCCCACACCTCAAAATATTCAGTGTCTTCCTTTTCTTTAATTTAAAATATTAATTTATTCATTTCTGCACATTCTAAAAATTTTATTATTATCTTTTCTTCCGTGGGGATCTCCTTGCTCTTCCAATGTTGTGCAAACACTATTCTGGCCACTGTTAATACATGTATTATTAAATATGTATTTGTCTGGTATGATGCCCAACAGAAAAATTTCTGGTTTTAAATCTATATGTCCCTTTAATCATTTTTTCTAGCCAGGTGTGTATTTTAGTCCTGTATCTTTTTGCTTTCGGACATGTCCATAATATGTGGTAATATGAACCCGGGGTTTGATTGCACTTCCAACACTTAGCCAACATATTCTTAAACATTCTAGCTAATCTTGCTAGGGGATAAAACATTTTGTATAAGTTTTTTTTTAAATACAATGGACATTGTCAATTTATAATTTCTGTCCCACAACTTTTGCCATTTATCTAATTCTATCAAATACCCAACATTTTTAGCCCATGCTATCATAGTTTCTTTTACTTGCTCCTCTTCCATTCTAATATCAATAAAGAATTATAGAGTTTTTAAATCAGTTTCTACTCTGGTCCTATTAGAATTTGATCCAATTCTATTGGTTCTTTATAAAAACCATATGTTATAACATCTTTATAATATCTAGATTGTATCTGTATATGCGGCCACCATGCTAAATTTATCCCTTGGCTATTCAATTCCCCCTTCTCATGTTTTTGTATCTTACAATTTTTCCCATATCTATCACATTTGGGTATGTTAATGCCTCCATCGTGGAGAGTCAGACCAGTATTTTCAGGTAGTATTTTTTCTTTGATTTTTGCCCATATTGAAAGCAGAGCATTTCTAATGTAGTGTGTCTGAAAATATTTATGTGTTTTGTGTTTCTCGTACCATAGAAAGGCATGCCACCCCAGTTGTAAATTATGTCCTTCCAGTACAAGTAATTGTCTATGTCTCAGAGTTATCCATTCCTTTACCCAAGTCAGGGCAGTTGCTTGATAATATAATTCCCAATTTGGCAACCCAAACCTCCTCTATTGGTAGAGTCTTGCATTAATTTCAGTCTAATTCTTGCCTTCCTACCTTACCATATAAATTTGGTTACCATTCTATTTAGTTCCTCAAAATATTTCCTTTTTAGCTTTATTGGTACTGTTTGGAACAGATATAACAGTCTTGGTAGGATATTCATTTTAATGGTGGCTATTTTTCCTAACAGTGATAATTGCATGTTTTTCCACTTTTCCAAATCTATTTTGATTTGCTGTGTTAATTTTAAGCAATTGTCTTCTTTTATGGTTTCGCATCTCACTGGTAGGTGAATTCCCAAATATTTTACTTTTTTTTACTATCTGAATGTCTACCTTCTCCATTAAATCTTTTTTCTGTTCCTTTGTAAGGTTCTTAACTAAGATTTTAGTTTTCTCTTTGTTTATTTTCAATCCTGCAATGTCACTGTAGTCTTCTATTTCTTTATTAGTTTGGGTCCCGTTTCTTGCGGTTCTTCTATGATGAAAACCAAATCATCTGCAAAGGCTTGTAATTTGTATTCTTCTTCTTTTATCTCCATGCCTTTTATTTCTATATCTTGATGGATGTTTCTATTTAAAACTTCCAGAGTCAAAATAAATAGTAGAGGGGACAATGGGCATCCTTGTCTTGTGCCTCTTTTAATATTGATATTCTCAGTTATGTCCCCATTCACAAACACTTTTGCAGTTTGTTTGGTGTATATTGCCTTGATCATATTGATACATTTCCCCCCAAATTCCATATATTTTAGCTGCAGTATCATAAATCGCCAGTTTACATTGTCAAGTGCTTTCTGTGTGTCTAGGAACACCAGGGCCATTTGTTTTTCCACATGTGCTTCATAATATTCCAATGTGTTCAAAATTATTCTCGTTGTTTTTAATTTGTCTGTTCGGCAGGAAACCATTCTGGTCTCAGTGTATACATTTGTTCAAGAATCTCTTCAATCTTTCAGCTATTATTGCTGTATAGATTTTATAGTCCACATTTAGAAGTGAGATGGGTCTATAGTTTTTGATCTGTGATAAATCTGCATGTTCTTTTGGTATAAGGGTGATATTTGCTTCTATCCAGGATTTTGGTATTTTAGCTTCTAATAAGACTTCATTGTAAACTTCCTGTCAGATCCCTAAAAGTGATACTGCCATTCAGTTGGGAGAAGGGGAGGGACCCCAGATGTATATTTTCTACTTTTATTGCCTATGTATTGACAACTGCTATTTTATAACTTGTATCCTGTACCCTGGTGCCTAAAAGCCCTGAGATCTTTCTCACCTATTAGGGATTGTAAAGGGGGGAGAGCGGTGTGGTATTTTTTCATAGCTGACAGCTGGAGGGAGAGAGCCATGAGAATGCATCCTTATCTAGTTCTCAGGCCTTTACATAACATCTTCACACCTGTGGATTGGCTGAATCTGCATATGCAAGAGGGGAGGGATTCCTACTGCCTTCCTGTTTGCCTAAGGGAATTCAGAACTTGTTTTGATTGTCCGCTGTCACTACTACTCAATAAACATTTCCTTTTGAAATACTTTGTTTTCAAGAGTTCTTCACGTTCTTGGGTTAGGAGGAGAGGCAGATCCTTACACTTCCAGCAATAATAGTCCCAGGAAATCTTGTAATTGTTTATAGAATTATTAGCATTTTTGAAGAAGTTTTGTTTTATGCTCTTAATTTTACGTGCTAGTTCTTCTTTTTCAAGTAGGCTCAGTTTGTGTTTTATTAATTCCATTTGATACTTTTCTTGTGGTTTTTTCCTGCAATTCCAGTTCTAATCTGTTGTACTCTTCCTCCAGTGTTTGTTGGTATTGCTTCTTTTCTTTATTTTTCTTTCCTATATAGGAAATAGCTAATCCTCGGAGATATGTCTTCGCTGTGTCTCATACAGAGGTTTCTTCCTTTCTATTTTCTTTGAAGAAAAATGTCATTTCTTTTTCTGTTGATTGTATGACTTCCTTGTCTTTTAATATGAATTGATTCAACATCCATCTCACCTTTTTCTTATATCCTTTCTATTTAATCCTAAATTAAAGTTGTGATCTGCCCATATATTTGGTTCTATTTCTATTTCCTGTATATTAGTATTTAGTTCTGGTGTCATCCATGCCATGTCTATCCTTGACCAGGATTGATGGCTATTTGAGTAGTATGTATATTGGGTTTTCTCCAGATTTCTTTCTCTCCATATATCTTGAATGTTCATTTCCTCCACCAATTTAAAAAAAAGACTTTGGTAGGGTTTTATTTGCCTTTTTATTTATTTTACTGCTTCTGTAATCTAGCTTTACATCTGTGATTGCATTAAAGTCTCCCATTAGACAAATATTTTCATAGTCCAGTTCTGCAATTTTCTCCTGGAGTTTCCCATAAAAAATTCTTGCTTGTTGTTTGGTGCATATATTACTGTCAAGAGTACCTGTTCGTTGTTTATTGTTATTTCCACCATTAGTATTCTCCCTTCCTCATCTGTGTATATAGGTTTGGCTTTTATTGTTTCTTTAATGTATATGATCACCCCCCTTTTCTTCTGTTGTGCCAGTGAGAAATATAACATGACTCAGTAACACTGCAACTGTCATAAATGTGAGTCAGTTGTTAAGCATCTGAATGTAAATCACGTGACCATGAGGATGCTGCAACAGTCATAAGTCTGCAGAAGTCTGCAAAACTTTTTTCAGTGCCATTGTAACTTCAAATGGTCACTAAGTGAATTGATGTAAATCAAGGACTACATTTACAAGATATTTTCCCTCAAGTTTATAGTACAACGAAGATTTCCAAACCTTTAAATATTTTTAAAATGTCAGATATGCAGATGTGAAAGTGATTCTTCAGCCATCTGCTATCGTAGAAAAGTCATATTTTTGTGTGTTCTTGCAATAATATGCAATCATATTCCAAAACAATATGAAAAGAGTAGAGATAAATCATGTTTCAATAATGGGGAAATATTGTCTAAGGCAGAAGGAGGGAGGGAGGGAGGAGAGAGAAGATAGGGCTGTTTAAGACTGCCTCTAAGCACATCCTTATTAAAAGGTAGTGGAGCTGTTCCTTCAGCACCATGTTACAATTGCAAGGCTGGTTCTTTGCCTTACATATTTAAGTATATAAGTTGTTCACTTCTTCAATGAAACTGTCATTTATGCAAGTCAGTAAGAACTGAATCTACTTCACCCTCTCACTAATTGGCTGCTAAAAACCTGTCTGTCTAATTTTGCATAATATCCATCTAAACCAGAAAGCAACTACCTTGATCTCTGGTACCAATTCACACATTTTTATATTATTACATCAGAAATAAAAGAGCCTCCATCAGATACTGACAATGCACATAAGAAGATCAGCTCCTTTATCCAATATACACCATGGATCAGAAGTTTTGCTCATTCCTTGCATTCAAAAAACAAACCATTTCAAGCAATCTTGATGTGCTTCTGTCACACCACTTTTGCTTTTTTATCTATGAAAGCAGACTTTATTAATGACTAGAAATCTCAGGCCACAATAATGTAATATAAGCCATTTAGCCTATGGATACAATTTGAATTTTGAGAATGTGTCAACTGAATAACAGAGTTGGAAGTGGCTCAGAAGTGAGAAACCCTATACTATTCTGGACAACTAGCTGTCCAATCTCTCCTTAAAAATCTCCAGTGATGGAGCACTACCAACTTCTGGAGGCAAGCCATCCTTTTGATTAATTGTTCTCACTGTCAGAAAGTTTTACCTTAATTCTAGATTGGATCTCTCCTTGATAAGTTTCCATCTGTTACTTCTTTTCATGCCCTCAGGTGTCCAACAATTGGATGCAGATTCCAGGTGTGGTTTTATCAAAGCAGTGTAAAGTGGTACTAACACTTCACATAACCTTGGGACTATCCCTCTGCTGATGCATCCTAGGACAGCATTGGCTTTTTAGCAGCTACTTCACACAATTGGTTCATACATAAGTGGTTGTCCACTAGGACATTTGGATCCCCCTCACAGTTACTGCTGTTGAGCCATGTACCATCTATTCTATACCTGTGCATTTGGGTTTTTTTTGCCTAAGTGTAAAACCTTACTTTTCTCACTACTGAAATGCATTTTGTTGAATAGGGCCCAGTATCACTCTCTCCCAAAGCTCCCATAAACTCAACCCCGTTTCTCTGTTAGTGAGAATTAAGTCCAATATACAGTACTTGACCCTCTAATTCCCTTCTCTACCTTTTCGATGATAAAATTGTCTGCTAGATTTGTCAAGCAATTCAGTGGATTCAATAGCTGCAGCTGTCCTGATGAACAGCCATATATATTTCCCTCTGTCTTCCTATGCTGTAAGAATCTTTCTCAGGGAAAGTACAAAGGACTTGTTAGGAGTGGCCACATGAAATTATCTCACCAAAGTGTGAGGGAAAATTCACATGCCATTGCCTGGTGTCAAACCAAAGTGGATAACAAATTATATATCCTAAGGAATAGGCTCTCTTTAGCCAATCTCAGCTCTTAGAGACTAATAATAATAATAATAGCATTAGATTTATATATATTGCTTATCAGTGCTTTTTTCAGCTCTAAGCGGTTTACAGAATCAGCATATTACCCCCAACAATCTGGGTTCTCATTT
>JANHJO010009313.1:51081-64110 GCA_032468235.1 Pseudoxyrhopus heterurus
AACTGCTAAATTGCAGGCAGCTGGGAGCTGAATATTTAATTACAAAGTACAGCGTTCTTAACCCTCTGCGCCACCAAGGCTTAAAATGTCTTTAAAGCATCTTAAAGACAACCCATGCAATATGCCATATATATTAGACTGTGATTACTATATTAACGTATGTGTTTTTAATTGCATCTGGAAGCTAGAGTCTAAAAAGCATTTGTTTTTCATCTTTTCCAGTATTTCTTTTCAATTATATTGTGCTGTGTAACTTTCTGCCTACAAATGAACACATAAGGGGTTTTATTTTCTGTGATACCAGCCTCTTTAAAAATTCTGCTAAAAACTATAAAAATAAATGTCATTAGACTGACATTTGGAACATGAATGAGTACTTCAGAATGAGATATATAATCTGAGTTGTTGGGAGATTTAAAAAATAATTTGCTTGAGGGGCTGAATAGCTACATATCAGAATGTCAAATCAAAAGCATCTAAAACAGACTATTCTGACATTCTGGGAATTTTTTTTTTTTTTAATGTTGACATTTGCAAAACAGCATCCGCTGTTTTGAAGCAGGATTTCTTGTAAATTAAGACTTTCTGCTTTCTATTTTATCTTTATTGTGCCCCTGTATCTCCTTAAGGAAACTGATTCATGCTAAAAAACAAACAAACATCTTACGAACACCTATTGTGAAGTTGAGATATGCCTGTAATAATACCTTATACATTGCAATCTGTCCATCAGTTTTTTCCTTGGAATCCTGACGATGGGATGTACGGCCCTCAACTACTCCACAAGACTATCATATTATATAAGCATAATTAATTATGGGAGGTTTTATTTCTGGCTATGTAGGCAGACTTGAAGTGTCAAAATTTTAATTATGATGTCAGAGAAATCAGGAGGGACTTTACTGAGCCCTGCAATCCTTCTCTGAGATGAAATTCAACAGCTGTTACATTACAAAAAAAATAAAGAAGCAAAACTGTGGTGAGTGATTACATCTCCCCCCATGCAAGTAGTATACAGACACATAGTTACATTTATAGATAGATAAATAGGGATAGACAGACAGACACATAGATATATAGTGTATGTAGGTGGGGAAGGAAGGAAAAAAGGAAGGAAGGAAGGGGGAGTGGAGGGGAGTTGGTTTTTTTCTGCATTCACATTAAAGAAAAGAGCAGAAGACAGTCTCTCTTATACTGATAAGAAAGTCATTTTCAGATATAAACAATGGTCACTGCTAAGGATTCTTTAGCACTACCAGAGAGAAAATATAGAGAAGCTTTGCTAAATCTATAATTAACTCCATCTTCCTAAAATCAGCCTACTGATTTCACTACTCCAAGCACTGGCATTGTGTGGCACACTGCTTTTTTAAAAGAAAGTATACACACACACACACTCACACACACACACACACACACACACACACATAATTACTCAGGGACCCCATAGAGCGGGGGTGTCAAACTCGTGGCCCGCGGGCTGGATGCATCACATGCTGGCCCCGCCCCCACCCGGTTTAGCAAAGGGGGGGAAGTCCCGATATGTCACGCGATGCTGCCATGATGATGTGAGTTTGACACCCCTGCCATAGAGTGACCTCTTATGAAGCCCTAGGGAACCGGTTGGCCGGTTGGTCAAGTGACTGGGTGGGTGACATCACCCATCACACCCAGCCCTACCTCCTGGCCACTCGCCACAAAGGAAGAGGTAAGATTCAGCCTGTTAGGGCTAATCCCACCACTGGCTGGCCACGCCTCTGCCTATTTTTGGTCTGTTTTGGGGCCATTTTCAGGCTGTTTTCGGGCCAATTTTGGCCTGGCTTCGCTTGCCCGCACCCTGTTGGGACTGAAACAGAGCTTCAAACATGCAGCTAATCAGGCAGCTCCGGTGAGTACAGCAGGGGTGGCGTGGAACCCAGCTGGGCAGCGTGGGCAAGGGGAATGAGCCAGAAAGTTAGTTATATATGGAAAGCATAGCACAAGGGCGGATGGGCAGGCCCAGCCAGTGATCATAGCTAAGGATTTGCACGAACCCATGCGACCATGCAGCAGCCCACCACTGCTGTTTTCAGGTCATTTTGGGGGCATTTTCAGGTTGCTTTTGGGCTATTTTCAGGCCATTTTTGGGCCATTTTCAGGCCGTTTTTGGCCTGGGAAACAGCCCAAAAATGGCTTGAAAACAAACCAAAAAACAGCCTGAAAACAGGCAAAAAGGAGGCTGTTTTGGGGGTGTATTCGGGCTGTTTTTCAGGATGTTTTCAGGGCCAAAAACAGCCCCCAAAATGGCCCCCCAAATGATTCATAAAATGGCCCAAAAATAGGCTGAAAAATGGGGGGGGGGGGGAAAAGCCAGTGGTGGGATTTTCTGGTTTGCCGAACTGCTCCTAATCTTAACTACCGCTTTGCCAGAACCGGTGTGAACCATCAGCAGCCCACCTCTGGATTTAATGGATTATAGCTCTTTTCCATGAGTAAGTAAATGAATCAATAATAGTTAAGTACACCAATGAGTTTTAAGCTTCGCCAATCAGATGAAAGTGCATAATTTGAGGCAGAATCATATAGTAGGGCACCAAGCCAGACTAATCAAGTAGCTCAAAATTCCAATAGCTCACACATTTAGGAAAATCCAAATGCCACATAAAATGTTACTTGTAGCAACCCAAATAGAAAACTATAGAACGAATCCATAATACTGTTATATAAAGAGTTGAAAAACTGGATTTATATATTTATTCTTGGCCTTAAATACCAGCACAGGCAAATTTGCCATGTGAATGACAACAAAAACAGAACAATGGCTTTTTAATAATAATAAAAAAAACCAATTTATAGCAGCAAGGGTACAATTTTTCATATTGCCTGATCTGCCCTTGAGTGGCTGTTCTGCTAGTGTTCATGAAAAGAACATTTGTGAGAGATCATTTTTCTTTCCTCTCTCAATGTATGTTGGCTGAGCACCTTGGGAGATTAATTTAGCAAACTAAAACACTGTTCAACAGGGAGGAGCTTAATTCTGATCAGATTCAAGCAGTGCTTCAAGTTTGTGCTATGTAATTTTCAAAAATACTTCAACCCTCTGGCCAATTTTCTTGCAAGTTTGGTATCCAGTAGCAATTGGCATACATTGTCACACCATTTACAATTTGTGAATCTGAGGTGAAAAGGAAAAGAATGAGGGGCTTATTCCTATTTCTCATTTCTCAACATGGCAAGAATTCTTGAAACATTTCGTGTAGAGCTGAGAGAAACCATGTTTATATTTAAATGTCTATGGAGATTCAAAACATGTTTATATTTGTATTATGTACCCTTACTTAAAGAATTAAACTAAGTTTTATCCAACTGGCTCATCAAGGTGAAAAAGAACATAAACAGGGTCAAAATAAAGAATAATTTACTCTGGGACAATAGAAAGAAATACAACAAAACACTCTTCGTTGTCATCTAATTTTATCTAGCTGAAATATTGCATACCATCAATACAAAACAGCTCAAAGAGAGATCATTAGTAATTGAGTCTCATCCTTATCAATTTTATTCACAGGTTCTGATTGATAGATGTATATGACAGGAAACAAAGATCCTTCAATGAAATTTATTCCAGGTTAAACACATTTCAGATAATCTTTCTTCAGAGGAGAATTTCTAACAGTAGTTCACAGTTACAAGAGGCATTATTGTGACTTCCATTTCCAAACTAATACCACTACTTACCACCAACCACAGAGCATATTACAAGAATAGACTTAGAAGCTAAGTCTGTCTGCATATCTATTCGGGTAATACATTTATAAGAGCTAAGAATGTTGTCTATAATATCAAGATTCACATCACAATTGTCTCAGGACTGTTTTAGATACAACTAACATGTCTACCTGTGGTATATAAATGAGGGACTCACAACAAGCATGACTGTTTTTGAAATGGTGGATTTGCTTTCATGGAACGAAGTTTAAACATACTTATGGAAAATAAAGCTCATCTTTAGCTGGGCTTAAGAAAGAAAATATAAAATAAGCACTATCATCTTAATTGAAAATTATTTTAGGCAATCATAATTGAAAATGTATACATCTACATAGGTAGTCTTTGACTCTGACAACCACAATTGAGCCCCAAATGTCTGTTGTTAAAGTTAAACAGTTATTAAGTGAATTTTGCTCCATTTTATGACCTTTCTTGCCACAGTTAAGTGAATCATTTGTTAAGTTAGTAACTCAGTTGTTAAGTGAATCTGGCTTCCCCATTGACTTTGCTTGTCAAAAGGTTGCCAAAAGTGATCACATGACACCTCAAACACTGCGACCGTCATAAATATGAGACAGTTGCCAAGCATCTGAATTTTGATCATGTGACCATGGAGATGCTGCAATGGTCGTGTGAAAAATGGTCATAAATCACTTTTTCCAGCGTTGTTGTAACTTTGAACAGTCACTAAATGAATTGTTCTAAGTCGAGCATTACCTGTACTTACAAATGCACCCCAATTATTTCAATGTTAGTTATTCTCAGGTAAGTGTGTACACAAATGCACCAAATACAGCCTCTATATCCAGGGATGGGTTTCTACCGGTTCAGACCGGTTCTCCCGAACCAGTTGTTAAGGTTGGGCGGAGCCAGCAAACCAGTTCGGTTGGTTTTTTTGGGGGGGGGAATTTTTTTTTTTTTGCCTGTCTGCCCGCCCGCCCGGAACCTCTAGCTACCTTTATTTGCTTTTTTCAGCACAGCTGATGAGGGGGGAAGCACACCTCAGCTGTTTTACCCCCTAGAGGCTGCTGCAGGAAGTTTGTGTTTTAAACTTCCCCTATGTGTTCCCCTATGTGGAACAATAGCTGAGGCAGGCTTCCCTGATCATCAGCTGTGCTGAAAACACAGCGAATCAAGGTAGCTAGAGGCTCTGGACACATGGGAGGGCAAAAAAAAAATTGTGTTTTTTTTTTTTACAAAAACTGACCAAACTGGTTGTTATCCCTGTCTATATCCTTTGGACCCAGTTTTCTGCAGCACAGATTTCAGAAAAAATATACTATTCTATAATACTTTCTATCGTGTAAATTAGCTATAAAATAAAATGAAACAACGTCTGACAAAAACTCATTGTTAGAAAAGAAAAGGAAAAAATTCTGGGATAGAAGAATTTGCAAGGAAGACAATTTTCATATGATTTATACTGTATAGAAGAAATTAGTAGAAAACAACTTCAGATTCAACACAATCACACAGACTGACTTGAGATAACAATGAAAAGCACAATCAATAACTGGGAAGAATAAAAAGGGGATCTAATTTTCTCATTTGCTGGAAAAATTAGCTTCAAAGCAGGAAGGATCAGAAGATTTAATATAAGGAAAATGAGATGAATAAAAATTCCACCTTTTTCATTTATTTCAGGAAAGGGAGAGAGCTAGGTTATTTTCTGTATGTTCTGGGAAAGAGCAACACAAATAGAAAGAAAGTACAGGGGAAAAAATCAAATCATATCCAATAGGTGCTGTGAATGCAGACTAGACAGGTTTATACTATAAAGACCCATGAATTGCTAAGCTTAATAATGGAAAAAGCAGAATAAAAAAGTTAATGATTGTAATTACATTTACCAGACATGCGTGTCTTAGAAGAATATAATTAATTTATTATAGGACTACCATATCTGAACTTTTAAAGAAGGAAACATTCATAGGTGGTTTTACTTATTAACTTTGTTCCTTTAATCCCAGTTCACTGGCAGAAGCTATTCTCTCTCAGCCCTAGCAGGAGAGGCTCAAAGCGATGGCCATTAGTGCAGCTAATGGGGACAGCTTTCCTTTATATCCAAGTCAAAACATCTGTCCAAATAATAAGAACTTAGCCCAGGATCCTTTAGCTAAATTTTAAACCTGAATTTATGGTGTTCATTTATGAGCAAACAATGACACCAATGTCAATTGACTGTTTTCATTAGAATTGGCTTTGACAAAAATAATTTTAACATATTGCAAAAAAAAAAACCCATATTATTTCCCCAATCATGGGTAGCTTCAACTTCTGGTAAAAAACCAACTTCCTGACATTTCCCTCTTTCTCAAAATAACTTTTTTGCTGGGACATTCACCCTTACTCAGTCTGTACAACACACTGGTTACAAAACCACTCCATGTTATTTGTATCCACATTTGGATATTTGGATATTGTGGTTGTTCTTTCTGCTGATAAATGCTTGAAGCTGTTCTGGGTTTTCATTTTTGGATGGAACTAACGAAGGATCTTTGCTTACATCAAAGAACATTTTCTGTTTCAACCCAATAGGATCATGATAATATCACTTTGGCTTGAGGGTCCCATCTTTCTCTGTGTACAAACCTCTCTCTTTCTCTTGATGCACAAAAAAAAAAATCGAACAAAACCTCAGCTGGGGACTTGCCATATGCTACATCGAATAATCCAATTTGATGTGCTTAATAATTGCACAAACCGATTCTTTAGCTCAGCTACTGCTGGATAATTGTAACCCACTATAGTAACACCTACAGGTGCTCAAACAGCTCCAAGGACCCCCTCATTTTCTGTGATAGTTCTATATTGAGTATATCAACCTGAGTGATTATATCCCATATCCTAAGATCTGAGTAAAGATGCCCCTCGCTGGGATGAGGGCAATAAAAAGGTAATTTTAGCTGCTTCCTTTGGATTTCCTTAATGCTAATCTTGTTGCATGCGTTTAAAAGAATAAAATGAGGCACAAATTGAATATAGTCTGAGAATGGGGCTAGAGATAACAGCAGCTAAGGGCATAATTATAAGTCACACTTATAGATTTCCTAGTTTTCCTAGGAAATATCAATATACTGTATACCTGCAGAGTTGGGATGGTATGATACAGAGTAAATAAAGTAAATGTATAAATCATGTTGACACAATGTGGTTCATATCTTTATATTATCTAACAGATTAACAGAGTTGGAAGAGTCCTTGGAGGTCTTCTAGTCCAATCCCCCCCCCCAAGCAGGAGACCCTACACCAAGAGTCTCCAACCTTGGCAACTTTAAGACTTGTGGACTTCAACTCCCAGAATTCCTCAGCCAGCTTTGCTGATTCTTTAAGACTTGTGGACCTCAACTCCCAGAATTCCTCAGCTAGCAAAGCTGCCAAGGTTGGAGACCCCTGCCCTATACCATTTCTGACACATGGCAGTCCAGGTGAATACATTCCTGTTTTGAAGGTAACATTTAAAGTTTAAAATTGGTGTTCAAACACATCAATATATACAACACATCAATATATACCATATATACATTTAGTATCTATATACTACTAAAAACACTCATTGCATTTACTTGTCTGTTTGTCCCCTCAAGTGAGTCCAAATTGCGCACTATGTCATAACATTTTTGAATCAAAGTACCTAAAATCTGCTATAAAAAAAATATGGTCAGCTTGAAATTTAACATTGATGCTGGTCACATCAGACTGAACTACCTTTCTCTCAAAGGATGACCTAACACTGATCACCCAATTGTTTAGTTTACGTTAAACGTTAGCTTTTTCTCTAGAACTGCCTCTTTTAAGTGTATCAGTGCC
This sequence comes from Pseudoxyrhopus heterurus, assembly GCA_032468235.1. NCBI lineage: Eukaryota > Metazoa > Chordata > Lepidosauria > Squamata > Pseudoxyrhopus > Pseudoxyrhopus heterurus. The sequence goes on from JANHJO010009313.1 coordinate 58,642, forward strand.
ACTAGGTGGCGATCCTGTTCTTTCTGCAAATAGGAGACAATAGCTATGCCAGTTTCTCAAGAAAAAAAACATAATTGGTTGAGCTCTTCATTCTTTTCCAATTTCTTTAAAAAAAAAAAAGTACTGTAAAAGAGAATCAAGGAACTTCTTCACCAGACAGTCAATAATGCCTAACTTGTGAGACGGAGGCCTTTACAAAGCACCTATTTTAAATGACACTAGGACTCCATTCAGAGGAAACTGACAACGCACACAATCACTATCGTTCTGAAAGAGTGGCTGGTCTAGGAGTCAACATTACTGCCATAGGACATATGACGGATGAAGACTTCCAAATGTCATTTATGTTATTATTAGAAATCATGCTGGGGCTGCACGGTTTTTTTATATACAGGATATAATGAGCCACTCTGGGATGAGAGAAGATAGGGCAGGGGGTGATTTCTGACGCCTGCCTTATCAATCTTCAGGAACAATGAGTCCACTTTCAAGGACTATTTCTCCTCTCCGTGTGTCTATAATTTCTTCTTTCTTATGAAGCAGTATGTTTAACTGCAAAAACCACACTACTCTAAATAAGACACCAAAGACCATTCGAGCAATAAAATACACCTCAAAATCTGCTTCTTCTGGAAGTTTTGTTTCAATAGTGTACCAACAGAGCACAGTGACAGAGGGAGAACTTTAAAATACAAACTCTTCCTCCATTTGTTCCATTCCAAGCTGGACATAGCTCTACATAGAGCTTACAGATACAGATTAACAGAGTTAGAAGGGACCTTGTAGGTCATCTAGTCCAACCCACCCCGCCCAAACAGGAGACTCTACACCATTTCTGACAAATGGCAATCCAATCTCATCTAGAAAGCTTCCAGTAATGAAGCTCCCACAACTTCCGAAGGCAACTTCTGTTCCATTGGTTGATTGTTCTCACTGTCAGAAAATTGCCCCTGTGTCTTAGCTTATGACTAATACCTGTAATTATTTTCCCAAGCTTCCATTTCTTATCAGACCACAATCTTGTTTTAAGAATGGGAAGTAATGCACATCCTTTAACTAGTCTATAACCTAATTAACTTTAATTGGGTGAAATGGTGCATCATAGGTACTCAAATGGGATAAACTTACAGAATGCACCCAAAATCTCGGGACCCATGACTTCCGAGGGAATGAAATTTGGGGACGTTGTGGCTGGTTCAATGCTGCTGGGCTGGAGCTGCTTAGTCACATAATGCTCATTTTGAATGTTCTGTGACAGTTTCCCAGCCACTCTTGCAATCCCTCGCTCCCTCACCTACCCAATAGCAGCCACTTACCTGTCTGCTGGGAGGGAGGGAAGGAAAGGATGGGACAAACAAGGAGAAAGTAACCCTATCATAGCCTTCCAGACCCATGATAATCCCCCCCCATGTGCCCTTGACCGGTGTTGCGGCCTCTGCACACTCCACCAACCCATGCAACTTCTGTTAAGCTCCCTCCCCACTCCTCATGCACATTCCCCAATCAATGTGGCCTCTCTTGCATACTTCTATGCGCCTTGTCCAATGTGCCCCACCTTCCCCATGCACATGCAGTACCTTTTGCACACCCCATGTCCCCGATTCTGTGTGGCACCTTCTGCACACCCATGCATTCCCCGATCCCCTGCACACTCTACGCATTCTCCTTGATCCATGTGGCGCTTCTTGCACACTCCCAAAAACCTTCCACTGCCCCCTATTCTTCTCCATCACTTGGGCACCCCTGTGAGCCCTTCCTGACCAATGCCACTCCTCTCACTCTGTACCATCCCTGATCTGCATGCCGCACTTTCAAGCACCTTCAGGTACTGTTCCTGTCCTGCACCACAGCCCTATCCAACTTCTCTGACCTATGTGGCATCTCTCACACCCTTCTGACCTCCACACACCCTTCTTCATCTGTGTACTTTCCCAACCTACACCACCTGTGCACCTTCCCCAACCCACACAGATCTTTTGCGTACCCATGCACCCTTCCTGACTTGACCTTTTGCACAACCCCAGAAACCCCCTTGTTCCCGCTTCCACCCATAGTAGCTACTTTCTTGCCTGCTGGCTTTGAACTTTTAATTTCCTGCTGGCTTTCCCATTAGCAAAGTAAATGAGAAAGCTGGCAGGGATTATGGGAAGGGAAGGAGGGAGGGAGGGGACGCAGAAAGGGAGGGAATAAGTTGCTCCCTGCCAGCTTCCCACAAGGAAACTCAATGGGGAAACTGGTAGGAAGTTGCTTTTGCTCCCACTGTTTTTTTTTGTCCACTCTTAATCATTCTGTTTTCTCTACTTAGGTAAGGAAATATCTCTGAAACCATAACCCAATGGGGCATGGGTTATCTAGTACATTATAATATGATGGCTTGCAAGATGGTCTCAAGCTACATAGCACTAAGTAAATTTAGCAGCAGATAGTAGAGATGTAAAACACCACTCAGAGCCCCTCTTTGAGGGAGATGGGAGGTTAAGAAGTGTGAAAAATAAGTAAATAGTTAATAAATTAGTACATAAATAAATAAAACACAAATACAAATAAAAAAATAAAACTGGCAGCTCTTTCCATTGTCCTGTAAGACAGCTTGTTTAACCATTGCTTTGAAAGTTCATAGCTTCCAAATAAGTTGTGTAGCAGGACTGTTATATACAACTAATGAAGAGAGACCTGTGAATCAAGACACCGCAACCATCAAGCAGTTGAAAAGCTGAAACACCCTTGCTGGATCTTCGTTTTTTAAGCGAAGCCATCCTCAACATATCAAGCTTGCAGAAGGAAAAATTGCTTAAAAGGGCAAACTTGACATAATGCTATCTCCAAAGTAGCTTGTGGGTCTTTAAAAAAATGGTTCTGATGTGGAACATGACATGGTAGTGGGAAGGAAAGGGCAACATGTATTGATTCATCAATGCAAATCCCAGGCTCCCTGAGGCTACTCTAGAATCTGGAAAGGAAAATAAGATGTACCTGTAACAACTGCTCCAAAGAGTTTAAAATCTACATTTGAAAAGAGCCATGAAAGGAAAGAGTTATATCTTCTAGCACAGCATGCTACTAATTAATTTCACACAACCAATGACAGCTTATGATTTCTAAAAATAAATTTAAATCTAATTTGAACTAGGGGTAGACAATTTGATGCCTCCAGATGTTTTGGGCCACAGCTTTCCAACATCTTTTGTAAGTGCTTTATACTGCTTTGATAAGACGACACCTGGAATACTGTGTTTCATACCATGATACAAAAAGGATGTTGAGACTCTAGAAAGGGTGCAGAGAAGAGCAACAAAAATGAATAGGAGACTGGAGGCTAAAACATATGATGAATGGTTGCAGGAATTGGGTATGTCTAGTCTAGCACAGCAAAGGACTAGGGGTGACATGATAGCATTCTTCGAATATTTGGGGGATGTCACAGAGAAGAGGTGATCAACTTATTCTCCAAAGCATGTGAATGCAGGACAATGTCAGCTGCCATTTTATGCTTGCTTGTGCTTCACTACTGGGCAGTGACAGTGTGGGGAGAGGTAATGAAGGGGGGGAATGCTTCGGGAAACAAAATTAAGTGCTGTATCTTCTTGAGATGCTGCCTCAAGGTCACCCAGCTGGAAGAAGGAGGGGGACGCACATCAAACTATGTTTACACTGTCCATTAGGAAAACATGTTGGCTGAACTGGATTGGTTGCACTGGGAGGAGCAATGAGAGACAGTTAAGAGAAGGGAAAAAACAGAACTTAGGGATTTTGGTGCGCGATTTTCAGTTCTGGCTTTGCACTACTGCAATACATTGATCTCTAATAAACTATGCCTTTCTCAGCAAATGGAGTCAAGGATCATTTTTATTGAGAGGTTTAACTTGTGGCAGGTCTGACAGACAAGAAATAAGAGATGGAAACTTATCAAAGAGAGATCCAACCTAGAATAAGGATAAATACCCTCGTATAGGGTCTCCTGCTTGATCAGAGGGATTGGATTAGAAAATTGCCAAGATCCCCTTTCAATTCTGTTATTCTGCATTCTGATGATGGCACGGTGGAGATGCAATGTTTTTGAGAATGTTTTAAGGGTATCAAGATGTTATTTATGGTATTATTATTATTATTGCATTGATTTATGCTGATTGTTAATATTTACATTAACTGAATATGAATAAAAGGCTGTGAAATAAATACAAATATTCATAAGTTAAAATATTTATTGTCTAATCACGAAATTAGATACAAATATTTGCAGTAATTTATTCGCTCTGTTTTCTTATGTTTGAGCAACATGGTGCAAGTTACCACTGGACTTTTATTCTCATTCATATTTTGTGTCAGTGTACATTCTTTCTTTTTTAAATAGTATTTTAACAGGAGTTTGGAAAAAAAAAAACAGAGTCAAAAGAGGTGAAAATATGATTGTGGATGGGAGAGGTTTTCTTTCAATAAGGAGATAAAATAGTCAATAAATTTTTGTTCATGCTAATATTCCTTTGTGCATTATATCTGATCTGGCAGTTTAGAAAAGAAAAGTATTCAGTGAACTGAAGAACTGCTCACACCTTTCATACTGCACCATCTGCGTTTTTCACATAGAATACTAGGGAATGCAAAATATAAGGGCATTTTTCTCTAGCTACCGTGCACAGCACATATGCTACATGGAGAGAGGAGAAAAAAATGCTCCAAACCATAAATTGCTTATTTTGTACCACCCGCTACTCAAGGGATTAAAAAAGGAAGAAAAAGAATAATGAATGTAATAATGAAAAAAAAAAAAAAAACCCCAACATTTTTCAAGTGACAGAGGGAGAAGAGACAAAACCGGTGCTGTGCAATGTACGAAAAGTGGTTATAAGTGGTTTTCATAACAGAAAAAGCCCCTTTCTTTTTATTTTAATGAACATTTACAGAAAAACAGAATAAGAGAGTTGGAAGGGACATTGTAGGTCTTCTAGTCCAAACCCCTGCTCAAGCAGGAGATCAGATAAATGGTTGTCCAGTCTCTTCTTAAAAGTCTCCAGTGATGGAGCATCTACACCTTCTGAAGGCAAGCTCTTCCGCTGGTTAATTGTTTTCACTGTCAGGAAATTTCTCCTTAGGTTCAGGTTGCTTCCCTACTTGAATAATTTCCATCCATTGCTTCTTGTCTGGCCTTCTGGTGCTTTGGAAAACAGGTTGACATCTTTTTTGTGGCAGCTGCTCAAATATTGGAACACTGCTATCATGTTGCCCCCAATCCATCTTTTCACTAGACTAAAGGTAAAAGGTAAAGGTTCCCCTAGCACATCTGTGCTAGTCGTTCCCGACTCTAGGGGGCGGTGCTCACCTCTGTTTCAAAGCCGAAGAGCCAGCGCTGTCCAAAGACGTCTCCATGGTCATGTGGCCGGCATGGCGCATGGACCGCTGTTACCTTCCCACCAAAGGTGGTCCCTATTTTTCTACTTGCATTTTTACATGCTTTCGAACTGCTAGGTTGGC